>JAPYZM010001098.1:0-23415 GCA_030522845.1 Psyttalia concolor
TTACATTACTAGAATTGTTTAGTTTTATTGTGATAGGAAGTTTGACAAAAATAAGATACTTCTTCCAACTGACAAAAAATTGAAATTCCTTCGAATTTTTAGTCAAAAATTTTATTATTTTTTCCTCCCTAAATAGACAATTCCTCGTCACTCTTCTGGAAAATTACTAGTTAACTGTCCATGAAATTTCAATTCATTTTCGCCCCGATGAGCAGAGGCAGAGCTCTCTCTCTCTCCCTATTTCGTGAAGCAAGATAAAAATCTGGTTTTGTATTTACGCCGAGGCAAATACAGTATATTTCTCGCTTAAGTAAAATATACGATTTCAACATTGTAAAATGATAATCGTAGCGACATCGTCCTCAATAGTCCAAGTACTAATGTAATTTGCCAAGAAGAGTCTCCTTATTAGACAGATTAGTCGATCCCCTTTAGGATGCCATAATCTCCGTCTTATGACCTTCATTTGCCTCCGGCACATTCTATCCAGCAAAAAATATACGTAAGTAGCCAAGCCCATTAATTCAAATTACGATTGAATTCGATAGAGATCTCGAAGTAGTTGTAAAAATTTTCTTTTGATACTCATTTAACCCTGAGTTATTGAATTTGATGATTCCCGAATAGGAGATCATAAATGGCCAATGGTACACCGAGACTGGCCCAATTCTGACCAATGTCGGCCAATTCCTGGCCCATTATTGGCCAATGTCGGCTGACCGTTGGCGGAATGTCGGTCATTGCTCACTGCCCAGTATGGTTTTGTTGTCATTTGATTTGAAAACATCTATACTCGATTTTCTACTTCAGACGATCAGAAAACAGTTGAAAAATGTAAAAATATCCATAATTGTACTTTGTAGACTCAAAACACTTGGTAAATTAATATTTGTCAAGGTTATGACTCTTTTGTGAATCATATGAACTCAAAATAAAGAAATAAATGTTATTTCTTCAAAGAAATAAATGTTATTTGTTGTCAATTGCCTGCAACCATAAAATGGGGAAAGTGATGATCACAATTTATTTTTCCTCATACATTAACGGAAAATATAGTATGCCAATTTTATTTTGAAAATCGTCCAAATGCCTTGATTTTCGTTCAAGAATATAAACACAGGCCTATTACAGTATTCATTGGACAGACCATGGAAAGATCGAATTGTTTGTTCATCACTGGTCAATAAAAAAAAACCAATGAAGACGACTTCTGGATTTTGTTCCTCAAAGTCTAATCAACACTTTCAACACAGCAAAAACATTGATCGCATTAAGATTTATCTGCTTTCCGGAATTTAAACAAAAAAAGAGCGTCGACGACCAACAAAAACATTTGTTGATATATGAGATAAAATGAATTCAAATCAGAAGTTTTAAATATCGAATTCATCCCAGAAAACTAGTTTCTCCTCTTTTCCTTCATCTGACGTCGCGATTCGAAACCACGACGTCCGCCCATTTGAATTTATACCACACGAATGTGACAAAGAGGGAAATAATGGAGAGGTACTAGAGGCGTCGAAACTAAAAAAAAAAAAAACTACTGCGAGAAGTGTCACAGCATATCCCGGGCAATCAGGGCGTCTCCTCGCCGCGCTCCCGTAAACGCGAACGCCCTAGCACACATCCACCACCTCGGCCTCTCCCTTCACCGTCGGAAATTTGAATAACTGAGCAAAAATGACGAGAACCTCAGGCTGGCGAGATGCATTACCGTTCTAAGGTTCATAATGACGTTAGTCGAACGCAAGGAGCATCCAGCGGACACATGCCGGTGGGATATGTGCTGAGGGAAGCTGGTGGCAGTGGGTGGCGAACAAGGTGGAGGAGGACGTACGATAGACGACTTGCAGGAGAGAACGAAAGCGCACACGCGAGTGTAACAAAGACAGATTTCGAGAGGAGGGAGAGACAGAGAGCAAATGGTGAGGGGGGAGCAGTAGCAGTGGTGGTGGTGGTGGTGGTGGTGGTGGTGGTTCAGTGAAGTACGCAGTCCTACCTCGCGACCCGAGTAAACGAGATCCACTGACAAATTGTCCGGCGGTGAGAATTTCGCGCGCGAAGCCTCCAGGCCCATTCGTCGAAACATGTGAATTGCAAATTAAAAATCGATTTAAATAGTAAATAAATAAATCGTCGCAGGAAAAAACAACTATTGCAAATTGGATTGATAATTGTTCAATATTTTATTTGATTATAATTCATTTGATGAAATTTGTCAGTTTTTTAAAAAAATTCTCGTATCTTCCAGAAGATGACACGCCCTTTGATAAAAAAAGTAAGGAACGACGTGGAAAATTTAATTATTCATGGCTTCTGATGAATTGGATGAGGCGAAAGGGATTATGATGTAGACGCCTTGTTAATTAAATTATGAGATGAACCCTCTTGTTACTCTTGATCTTGTTACATACTTGATGAACCGATACAATATCACGTACCAAAGTGGCTTTCGATCTCTTCACGGTTGGGATAGGTATACTTTCGGAAATGTAATGCCGACTAGGTAGAGCCCAGAGTCAACCGGGCATAAGCAGATTCGTTATATATCTGCGTTGTGGTGGTTTGGTTATCCAAGAGTTGACTCCTCTCAACACTCTCGGTTATATTGTTTGTATAACACACTTGCCGTCCGGCCTCTCACTCATGCATACTACCCCGATGCCCTGGGTTTGTCTTTCTGGTTAGTACAGCGATTATGCGGCCACCTGCACACGCCCCTTTTATCCAAAGAAACACAAATGAGGATTTTGCATATGGGACATGCTCCCCTTCGCTGTTTTTCACGTTCAAGTTTATCCGACGTTGAGGAATTTCGGCAGTCAATGCTGATGATTGTTTTTTTTTTGAGTTTTTATTACTGACAAAAATGAGAATTGAAATACAATTTTGCAGTGGTTTAGTTAACAGTTAAAAAATTGTTTCATTAATTTTTTTTAATCACAAAATTTGTCGGATTAAAGGTGATTTTAGGAGTTTTTTTATGGAGAATTTGGCTAGTTATTACAGCAATAAAATTACTTCATACTCAAGTTTTACGGAACGGAGAAATGAATTTAAAAAGCCGAGAGGATGTACCCCTGATGAATAATAAAATTTGAAAATACATACTGTGCGTAAAAAATTATTGTAGTTTTCAAAGGGATAGCACTCATTTTTACAGGCTCTTGCTGTTATCAAATTGGACAACTGAAAAATCATGGGTGAGAGTCGTGCCATCAATAATATTTATTTACTTTCCGGAAGATAAAATCAGAAGTTGAAAGTTTCAATCTTGTTCTACAAATCTTGTTGTAACCCGAATAATTTGAACTGATCTATACCTTGACGCCGGTTAAAGATTTTTTACTAAATATCCGGAATATTTATTTAAATTTTTAACTGACTTATCAAAGTGACAGTCCCATTAAAATATCAAGGATTTTTCGCATTGGAAATTAATAGAAATTTGGAAAATTAATGTGAATCTATTTTCGAATTTTACATGAATTGACAATTTAGTGCTACTCCTTTTTTTTTACTCATGAATAGTTACAGTACGATTTGAAATTCAAGGATGTCGGAGAATTCTCAACTTAGTGCTCCACAAAAATCTGAAATTCCAATATATTTTTAGTGAAATCATCTAAAAATTCCTGCTAGAATGCCAATAAAATTTCCTTCATTGTCAGAAGTATACCTCGCAGAATTATTTTATTATGAAATTTTTGTGACATTTGAATTCTAAATTATCAGGCTACTTTAAATTGGCCTCAAATATGAATTTTCCCTGAAAATCAAAATCTGCTTTTCTTTCCATTTGCTACTTTCTATCTTCCAATGAAATTACGAAAAACTGGGGTCAATTACAAATTACACCGTTAATTCTAGTTGAATCCCAGCGAAGTGAATCTCCCCGTAAAATTGGCCCAAATGAAAAACACAAAGAAGAGATAAGAACAGAAAATAAACGCAACCCGGAAATGAAGTTTATTTCAAGAATAGTATCCAATATTTGAAAAGTTGAGGTAGAGTCAAGTCGATGTGGATTGATGTGAAAAGGGCATACATTTGAAAACGACATTCTGTGTTATAATGGGCCAAAGGTTATCTATTATTGGATTTACTAGAGTAGGAAGGCAGCAAATTGATGATAAACGCGAAGAACGAAAATTGGTCCTCTCAACTATCTATATTGTGCAATCTCATTCCATTTCTCATTCTTTATTTGTCCTTCCTCTTTTTTCTCACCTCTCCATCCATTCCACAAAATTCGTTTTTTTTTTCTCCAACCACTGTCACGATATGTACCTGACAGTCAATCGAATCGCGAGTGTTAGAGGCCACAAGATCGGTTTATCGGAGAAAATCGGGAATAGTGACACGAGAGTATTTCCTACAATAAAGAATTAATTGCAACGTGACGGGTGCACGGATTAAATTAAATGATAATCCATGTACTACTTCAACATTTTTTGAAACCACAATTTTTTTTCCATTCCCGGAGGACTTATCTTTTTTCCTCTCATCAGCTCAAAAAACGTAAAACCGCAAATGAAATTTATCATGGTGAGTAAATACGAGTTGCCTCACGTGTGTCGGATGCAAAGTGAACTCTTCCAAATGTTAAATGCACACTCACAATCCCCCCAACCCATTTGTCGAGAGGGCTGTCAAATAATAAAGCAAAAAAAAAAGGTTCACCAGAAATAAAAAAAATTAAGAAGACGATTTACCAGCGAAAAAATAGCTCGGGGCATAACTTTTGCAACACTTAACCTAGATAAGAGCCAAGAAAAAGCTGTTTAACCCGAAGGGGTTGACTTAACTCACCAATATATATTGTCTAACGACTGTAGTCTCGAGTACAAGTGAGCTTTATATGTAGTAAATGTAACTCGACTGGAATTTACAATGTTCAGGGGATTTTCTCCTTTTTAGTTTCACCTATTGGCACAAATAACTAACACCCTAAACCGAGTTATCATCAGTATCAGCATGATTACCGTTGTTAGTGGAACAATCGAGAATAAATAAAAAAAGAATAGTCATAAATATGGCTCCTATCAACATAAATCGTGCGGTTAGTCTGCCAAGAAGCATTGGACTCAGAGGAGCCATCTACCAATGCCAAGTGGACACTCTCATTTGACGTGATTTACATTTCTAACCAGAGGGGCTAGCATCAATCATTCTGGAAAGGATCAAGAAGGAAAAAATAATTTACACAAAATGCGTACGCCAACAAGTCATGATGAATCCATTTGCGTTGAGGAGGGGGGAGGGTGGGAGAGGGGGGAATGAAAGCAATACTGCAGGTGAATCCTCAGGTTTGAGTTGGCAACGTGGAGAATTGCGAAAGTATGAGACTGAAGATAGAGACTTCATGATTGACGCAAAATTCCGTAGAAATGCCATTGTCCTAATATTAGTCAGAGCAATTGGACTAGAATTGCAGACGTCATGTGACCGTCACCGACGGTCATTGTACTTCGTGGCAATGAATTGGACAGATAGCATCTGGCCATAACAAATCGTCTATGTAGATGCAGCGTGACGCTCATTTTTTCTGTGCCACGAAATTTTGTCACGTTTTGTTGAGTTTTCTCAAGGGATTGACAATAGAACGAGTCATTTTTTCATAACATTTTATTACCAATGAGTAAGTTTCCTTTCTTTTTTTTTAATTTTGAACATCTGTGGTGCTGCTACTACTTAGATGCGATGTGGCCGTCATAAAGTAAGTTGGTCACATTTTAGTCATGTGACAATGAATGATCAATCGTAGTACAGGAATGTGACGTGTCCCTTACGATCATGTGAAATGTCACGAATTTTGGCTGTATCACTAGTTAGAATAGTTTTAATGTTGGGGAAAGGTAGGAAGTACTGGGGCTCTGAAAATAACTATTGGAGTCGCGATGGAATTGATTTCAGTGAGAAGTCCACGATTGAGTTGTGTGGAGAATGAATCAATGGCCTTCAAGAGTCCTCGAGTGATTTTTGCGTCAAGTGCATTGAGAAAAAAGGACAACCCATTCTGACTAGTCTGTTGGATTTTACGATGTACTTTGGAGATTGGAAAAGTGCAAGGTTTCACTGTACCTTGTTAAATGGAAAATTTATGGAGAAGGTGACAGCATAAGTGTGGAAAGTGTTTAGTGTTATGATGGTGCACAATTTGAATGACATTAAACTGATACGCGATTTGATAACTTTACTGGAGGAGTGTTGAGAGAGTTTGTTCATAGTTGTGGTTGCTCCTGACGTTGACATACGATGTTAGAAATTTTTATTTAAAATGCATATTACACGTCTGAAAAATGCACATTAAGAGACAGTTGCAATAAAAATTCAAGGAACTGTTATTGGAAATTCAAAAGTTAAAAAATATTATGGAAATTGGGAAATTCATAGGACAATTGTGATAGCTGTATTCTTAAAATGTCACTTGATTGGGATTCCTGATAATTTGCTACTGCATATTCATATTTCTATTGAACACTGAAGACGTAAGATTTCCGTTTTCTTACTGAATTTATATCATCGTATTTCAAGGAAAATTAAAAATTCTCTGGCTTTCTTCTACCTTTAATCGAATTCAATATCGCTCTCCAAAGAAGGAAGTGATAAGTTATAATTAGTTTTTTTATAGTGAATGAACTTGGAAAAAGTGACTCCAAGAAAAATACTCACACTTTTCTTCTTCAGTATTTATCCCGACAAAAAGCAGTCTCAACTTTAAAATACTGAATGAATTAATTACTTAGTATCAAAACTAAGTATAATCACCAATAAAATTGAGTCAGATTTAATTTGGTGAATAGCTTGATGGGTGGATCCATGGACCACATCCCACAGAGAAATGTTTTTGTGAAACACGCGATTAGAAAACATAATTTATGATTTTTCTAAATCGTAAATTACGATACTACGACACTACGACACGACTTACGACACTTGTGAAATCTCGTGTTTTACAAGAACATTACTCTGTGCAATATTTTAACCGTTGTGGGCTTTATACCCACCGCGTCCCAGTCGCGAACTCTGGCTAATGCTAAGTATTAGTAGATTTGTATTACCTTACCACACGTCAGATTGAATAATACCGACTTTATATAAATTTTAAGAATTGTCTGCCTTCAGAGAGAAAGGTGAGAGGAAGGTTCCGTACATCTATCCAAGCATTTTATGTTTTGATGCGATCAATTCATTTTTTTTTTATCAATTCATTTAAAGCCACCAGATTTCGAAGCTGTATTCTCAGAATATCTAAATTTTCCTCTCCAACTTCCCCACAACAATGAAATCAATTTAATAGAAGTGAAATTATTCAATTTTCACACCACCAGCCTTTAGATTTGCCATCAGAGGAGCAATTAGATTTGATAACTTTGTGATACATCGACAAACTACTTCCAGTTTTGACGACCTAATCACAACTTACCCATCGCGCTGACCGACCCAAAGACTTATAAACAAACTTCACCCCTTCCTCTCGACCTCATGCAGTGAGAAATTTCACCTTCAGATTACTCCCGTAATTCGACCACTGACCCAAAGTGCAGGTGTCAATTTACCCATTACTAATTCCGTGATTGATTACTGAGCTCATAAGTAACTCTCACGATCCATTAGTTATGGAGCACAGATACTCCGATAGATTAATCGAAATCGACACCGATCTAAAGTTTCCTCTTTTTCACTCCATTTTTCACACATTCTGGCCTGATAAACTACTTTGTTTTTTTGGAAAAGTCTGGATTCCATGGGTCCAGTGGATTCAAACTCGATTAGCAAGTCCAGGAAAATTCGATTACTTTTATAGATTATGATTGCGTAATAGTTGGGAAGGCCCAATTTTTCACTTTTTCAGCATAACATCACTGGAAAAAAGTATAATCCGTAGCTCGATGTGCCAACATTTTGTGCGCTCGTGTGATTGTCAGCCGTCGGCTATGCTTTCAGTCATCATCTTCAGAACTTCCCCGGGGCCGGTAAAAAAAACTGAATTCCCAACTACTTGTCCAATTTCAACAATTTTTTTTTGCTAAACTCGTATTTCATTCTAGTATTTACGTTGAGAATCACGATTCAGAGAAGTGGAAAACTATGTTCTTTATTCTGTAAGCTTCTCGAGTGTAAATTCCTCGACATACCTGATATTCTTATATGAAATGGACACGCGAGGAGAGAGGAAAAATATTTTCAAGAGCAGAAAGAATTTCTTGCAGTCATATAGAATATTTATTTCCTACATTTCTACACGTTTCATCCCATAATCCATTGAATAACTTGAACGAATATTCTCGTGCTATTGGTGAAAGACAAAATAACCATAATTTTTATTGCGCTTAACTTTTTGGGCTAATTATCACAAATTGTATCGAGAATTTAATTTAAAGAGCAACTGACCGAACAAAATACTTTCCGCAAAATTCACTCGGTTCATATAAAAAAATATTCCCTTTATACTTAATTTGAAAAGCCATGAAATCTCCTGATAACTAATGTAATATTTAGAGTGGAAGAACGAAATATCTCAACAGAAGAAGATTTTCTCCATTACACAGAATTTTAGAGTTTTCTCAAGACTACTAATGATGCCCTTGACTTTACATCATGTAGTTGCGGTCTATCTAATACTTTATTTTCATTGGAACTTTGAGTCCGCAATGCCTTTCCTGAAGAACGCATTTTTATGCTCAATTTTTGATCATCTTGAAGTTATATTGAAAGTGTTAATTTGGCAATCGCAACAAGAATTTCTCAGTTGGACCTGGAGATTCGGCAATTCTAAAATTAATGGGATCTCACTAACGATCAAACTCTGAGTCGAATGTAGACTAAATGAATTTATAGAAAGATTTATGCTGACAGTTAACGATTTTCTTCAGGCGAGAGAATCGAAAATTGGGTAAAGACTTTTCCTCTTAGTGTGAGAGCAAAATAATTTATCCATAGAACTTTCACCTGTATTTAAATTGACACGGAAATATTTGTTTGTATCAAGTGTTCCTTGTCAATAATATCCCCCCCTCCCTAGTGTGGTCTCTCTTTATTCTATATGCAGTGGGTACACAAACCCAATTTTTTAATCCTTTAAATTATGGAAGCCCGCTCTCTCTTTCTGTAAATTTTGCTATCATCCTAGTGAAGCACTTTTTTTTTAATTCTCCCTCTCAAACTGCGGGAAATTGATTAACCAAATATTTTTTTTATCTCCGGATTCTCTCCATCCAACGATCACTGGGGGAGTTGGAGGGATGTCTGTATGTCTCGAGAGAATCAATTTATCGTTAATTAATGGTATACTGTGCAATATTCACATCGACCATTTGGTCAAATTGATATTTATATGTACAGGGGAAAATATTCTTCATTCAAGAACACCATAAAAATCCAATAAAAATTCGTCTCTTAATAAATGAATTAATTAACGCCCAAGGCACCGTAATTCCATCATATTTTAACTCATAATTCCGTGTAGTTGAATTGCACTTTTCTCGCAGAAGTTAATGAGTTAACATAAAATATAAAATTCACCTTCCAAATATTATGTTTCAGTGTTACGTGGATGTGAACTAGAATTTTCAGCCGAGGGTTAATGAATATTGACACTGTAGTGTAATTTAATTTTTCGTATTTCGGAAAATGGTGAAATTCCTTTATATTAATTATAACCATTACAGGAGAGGCTCAACGGTATTCGGCTATTTACGAAAATCAATTATTTCTTCTTTATATTTAACTGTTGTACGGAAAAACAATTCAATGGACAGTTTAGGAACAAGTTTTCTAAAAATGTCGGCAAGTTTATACGGAATTCAAACGTCTTCTAAAGAAGTCATGAATTTTGAGTAGAAATAAGACGAAATATTCATAATTTGCGTGACTCTTCCATATTCAGTTATCTATGAGAAATTTCCGAGATGTTCTATGAAAAATTGAAATAGAATCAATCAACTGTGTTATCAAGTGGACTAAAACGTCTAGAAAGTTTTTATAAAAATGTGTTAATTTTATGTAGATTCAAAACCATTGTCTATTTAAAACTCCTCCCAAACTTTCTGTTTCTGGCACTAATCGGTCGTGAATCACCGCCAGTGTTAAAATAAAAAATATCGTTCGTTACTGGACCAAAAAACGTCTTTCAACTCATAAGTTTCCATCTCTCAACTTCAGCCCTATTCACCTGCACCAGAAAAACATAATTTCGATCTACTGATCAAAAGAAAATCGTGAAGCCATAATATTTTATCACTTCAATTCTATATGCAAGATGACTCATAAAAAATTGCCCTCTCTAAATAAGAAACATACCCCTGTAGTTCTCAATCATTGAAAATTCAATGCAATATTTTCTCGTATAATGATATATCTTGCATTCAGAGTTTGGCGTGACACACTAGAAAAATTAATTCAACAGTGTCGTTAGTTATTCCTGAGTGGCTGTCATCGAAACATCCAAATTGAATTTTCAAACGTCGACAGCAAAATCTTTGTCGTTCACCCCCAGTATCCAATCTTCCAAGTTCATTCATACGTGTTAAGCTATCATGCGGTTTTGTGGTGGATCCTCACACTTTTCCCTATTCCCATAAGCCCCCATTATCGAATTTTCAACGGATCATCGACATGAATTGCACGACACAACGCTTCTCCCCATTTACCCACTCCATTCTCTTCTGTTCATAAAATAAACAACAAAAATTCACGGGGACAAAGATCAACAGCAAAAAGCAAAAATGAAAAAAAAAACTCAACGGAAGTTGAAAATACTTTCAACGAAATGTTAACTCGTGAATTTCGATGATCACCCAACGAGAGACTTATTTAAAAAGTGATGGAAATGCGAAATTCGCGGAACGCTAATCAAAAAATTTTTTTATTTCAAAAAACCTAAAAGAATTTTTCGAAAAGAATTTGTTTTTCTGTAATGTTTGAATTCCCTGACATTTCGATGAAGTGATAACATGCTATGAAATCCAAAAAAACAAAATAGCGCACTTGGAAAAATAATCCCAGAGATAGTGTGAAATTGATGGAAAGAAAACATTCGACATAATTATTTTCGAGTCAGTGAAAAAGTGTCTTCTGACATTACATTTTCAGGTGACATCACTCAAATGAACTTTCATATCGAGC
Organism: Psyttalia concolor; assembly: GCA_030522845.1. Taxonomy (NCBI): domain Eukaryota; kingdom Metazoa; phylum Arthropoda; class Insecta; order Hymenoptera; family Braconidae; genus Psyttalia; species Psyttalia concolor. The sequence goes on from JAPYZM010001098.1 coordinate 11,131, forward strand.
GTGGGAATGTAACATCCGTTGCCATAGAGAAAGACTCTCGCATTCCGTGCACCCATCAAATGGTACACAATTCGGTACTCCGGATTATTCAAGCTATAAATTGGGGGAAAAAAATGTACAAAAAATATTACATATTAATTGAAAAAATTCCCCCGAGTAAACCGGACGTGCATTTACGAACTTTACTTGTTCCGGCCTTCGTAGCCATCCAAATAGATATCAGTAATAAAAAAATTGGACAGTACTTCACAACGAAAAGGAAGTGACATGGAAATAATGTTCCCCTGGGAGTTACCAAATGGAATTTTAAAAATCGCGTATAAATCGTCGTGTTATTGCTCCTGCACTTCACGTGCATTCCATCATGGATGGTTGGGGTTTTTTTAAAGTGTCTTCTGTTTCGGAGTTATCAGCACTAGAAATTTGAATTTTAACTGAAAGCTTTTTTTTAACTGAAACTGAAACCCTTCCCCTTTCTGAGGCTATCATTTAATTGTTAATTATCTCATGAACGAGGATATTATTAGGATTTGCCAACAAACCTTTATTGTGGCGGATTTAATTTATAACAAAAATTTCTTCGACGCTATTCCGTTACTTTTTTTTTTGTTTTTGAGATGATTAACAATTAAACAATTGTCCTAAAAATGAAAAACGGACGAGGCCTCATTTTCGTGGATTTTTTCGTTGAAGCCAAGTCTTTTACAATTATCCTCTAAACAAATAGGTTAATATTGTACCATGAAACCACCTTAGTATATTTTTTGTAAGAAATTTGATCACTTCCAAAAAACTACATTTATCAAAAGTATTTTTCCGTTACAGTAGCGCTTGACATTTGGAGATTTTATTTCTTGAATCAGTGTCGATGATACTCATCAATTAAACAACATTATTCGTTATTAATTATTTTCGTGCTTATTTAACATACTAGAATTCGAAATTTCAAAACCGCAAACAGCCATCCACCCTAAATAAACAAATGTAATATAAAGAACCCACTTCAGTCAACAATAACAACAATTTTTTAGTCCTCAGCAGTTACAAGCGAATGATGAGAATTTGCACTGAAATTTGTTCTATCAATGAAGTGACGACGAATACATTTCCGGTAACAAAGGTTTATTCACATGAATGTACCCAGCGAAGGTAGTTGGCGAGAGACGCTTCCATAGCTCCTCCAGTAGAAAAACTAACAACAGAGGAAATATTGTGTGCCTTCGAATTTTGAAACGTGACTGGAGCGTAAACTCCTCAACGAAGGAAGAAAAAAAAGGAAAAAGAAACTAGAAATCTCAAAAACTTCATTCACTCGACGCAGATAAATGTTTTTCCCAGATCGGATGTGGCAGTGAGGAAAGTTCAAGTGAATATGTTTTATCAGTGTAATTTAAATCAGTTCACTGAAAAGTTCTCGCTCAAATTCTCCACAAGTTCAGTGACTGAGTGAAGTAAATGCGAATGAATTTAAACTACGGCACAGAAAAGTATTCTCGTGAAACATTAGATTTGACAATATAATTAAACCTTTAGATTTCAAATATTTAAGATACCAAAATTTTGTCAATTTTTTATGTTGAGCGCACGGACGTCAGCAAAAGAGGTAATAAATAAAAATATACTATCTCTCCTAAATTCCGAGAAATTATCCAAAATAACAGTCATATGGCTATTTTATTTGTATTTAACGAATGAAAATCATAGCAATTTACTGCACTACACATCGTACTTTATGATTTTAATAAATCAATCTCAACAATCTTGTAATTTACAGTTACCAAAAAAATAAATTACGATGTCAAAGGGGTAAATGATGTTTTGAAATCTCTAATTATGTTCTTTTTCCAATCCTTATACTTTAAAATTGTATATAATTTTTTGTCTTGACCGGATTTTATGGGCAGAATATTATTACCTCCCATAGATTGAAGAAAAAAATTGTGCACGACAGATTGGTAATAAGTCAAGGTACTACGCGCAGCCATGACTGGTAGACGCGTAGTGACATTTTACGATGCATATTCCCTCCAGTCTGACTAGATCGTATATACACCATCGTTGTAGAGAGAATACATCAGCTGCCAGAATTCACATGGGATCGTAAAAATACCGAGATTGCATGATATGCCTACATAACGTGTAATCTTAATGCTCCCAAGAACAAAAAAAATGGCTCAGCTGAGAAATATTTTGAAATTGAGAGAGAACAAAGGGAGTTTTCTCACAATAATGAATGAATGATAAAAACGATACTCGATAGCGGTGATCAGCATCCGTTGAAACATAATTGAACTTTATCCTATTTTCATGTGACTCTGAAATAATCAAAGATTTATGTTCTGAAAGAATTATTGGATCCAATAGTACCGGGTGATTTTCATAAAGCTCTCCTTTGCTCACAATTCAATTCTTTTCCATTTTTACGCTGGAGGTGGTCTATTCGCCAAGCTGTGGCTATAGGTTTTCTGCTCAATTGTTCCCTTGAAAAGAAGAATATCCAGTGGCGAAAGCTAATTGAAAATAAGGAAATACGCTGGGAAAAAGAACAAATAGACTGAATTCCATAGAAAGATGAATGGTCGGGGTAATCAGTGACTTTTTTTTCCTCTACAGAAAAATTAAATTTGTATGATATAGAATTGAGCGAGGAAGTGGCCAAACTTGAGCTACTCCATTCTTTTTTATTACCTGACAGTATGACTGGGGTTAGAAAGCTATTCGTTATTAATGAAAACCAAAATTCAATGAAAAACAACAAATTTTATAGAACCTAAATTCTAGATTTTTAACTTCTTCTTCCAATCTATTTTTTCTTTCCTGATCTTGAAAAATCCCATGTCAGTGGTCAGCACCTCTGAAAGTTCACGATACTCCCGTCACATAACCTACGAAAAATTTCTGACACTACACAGAGAGAAAAATATATTAAAAAGTGGAGAGGGCTTTTCTTCCAAATTATTATGTCTCATCCATAAAAAAGAAAAAGACTTTTGTGCAACTAGTTTTTTCGAAAGTGTCACTTGAGAAAATCGGGGAAACGCATGAAAGAGTAGTGCACAACTCCGAAAAATTAGGTTCAGTACGGAATACCACTTTTTGAGTGGCTCCCTAGATTTTCTTGTGCCTTCCTCGGTGCGCCCCTTGGCTTGGTGAGAAGGTATACTAATTTTTCATAATATTTCACCCTCCGTATGTACGTTCCACTACATAAAAACTTCATTTTGACGCAATCACGTGCTTCAAATAATCCCAATGAAAGCTGTAATAATAGCACTTATCATTTTACATACCATTAGCCGAAACCCTCTAAGGAAATACATCCCCCACCCACACCATCCCCAATTTCCCGAGTGATTAGTGAAATTTATATAGGGAATTATTGTGAGCTAATGCTCACTACCAAGCCCGGGTTATTCCACTTGTGGTGGAATGTGTGTTCGCCCTTTACCACTGCCGTCACACACTGTGAATATTCGTTCCAGTGTACGCGCATCCATGTAATTAAATTTCAATTAATATTTCCATTGTCAGTTTATCATTATCAAATATTTAATCATCACATAAAATACTGACATTATGCGCTAATAGATTAATCATTCGCTCACGAAATGACAGCGAAACGTGAAAATGGCTCAATGGAGATACTGCGAGGTTACTAGTCTGACAATAATCGATTTGTTCTACTGGCGTTAGTCTCTTTGTCGCGCGTGGTACAGAAATGTGTTGTTAAGCCGGGTCGGTGATCCACGCTGATATGTTTTCCGTGTTCATGGACTAGGAATTATCGCGCGGTTTACCCCCATTTATCTTTATGAATTAAATAAGGGATATTGATGATACAGAAATGTTTGTAATTTAGCAAATATGGAGTGCAGTGCGGCATTTCATGATCAATTCGATTAAAAATGTACTAAGTTATATTCATAATGTTAGCTCTAGACGAACCAATTGAGAAACTCATTAATTTGTCAATTCAGATTTATGTTTTTATTTTATATTTCATCGTTTTTTTATAGAAAAAATTCAAAAAATTTACCATTCATTTTCGAGGTAAATGCAAAAGATTAAATTTTTGTCTCCAAGAGATTAGAATTTCAAATTTTACTTTCAAGCAGAATTCTGTGTCAGAGTCAGCTCATTTCCCACCGACATAGGCTACTCAAATCCGAGTTTTGATAGTAGCAAAAAAACTACAGAATCGGCCCTAAAAGTCGCTTAGAAGATCTTGGAAGTGATGCCAGAAGGGCCCAAAAACGAAAGTAGAAACTCCTAGTCCCTCCTCAGCCTTCAAAAATGCTGAAAAGCGACAATAACGTGCTAAAGATCGAAAAAACCCCCCAAAAAAACAAAAAAGTGCCAAAAAAAGCCAAAAAAAGGGCAAAAGACCAAAAAAAGGTCTAAAAAGGCTACCCAGGCCTCATCTTCCTCCAAAACACCCAGGATTCGGGCATCTCCGGCCAGCCAGTCAGCTGTCTGGCCTGATAGGCCGAAATGCCAAAAAAATCAAAGGCCCCTTTCCATTCTGCTGATTTTTACCAAAGTCAGGACTCTTTTGATGATATCTAAAAAACTATTGATCCTATCGCCACGAGGCTTGCACCATTTGAAAGCTGAGCTCATTTCCCGTCGATATAAGGTTTTGATAATTTTTTTGAAATGATTTTTTGAACCGTTGTTGCAATTTTTCTGAAAATCATAAAATTAACAAAAATCGGGTGAAAAAATCATTTTAAAAACTCTTCAATACCCTATATCGATGGGAAATGAGCTCAGCTGTCGAATGGAATGACCCTGGAGGCGATAGGATCAATAGTTTTTGAGATATCGCAGAAAATGGGTTCGCCCAGGCGAAAATCGCGGAAATCGGAGGGCCACAGGGTGAAAAAATCAGGAGTCCAAAAAATTACTAAAACTGAAATCTGAGAGGCTATATCGATCGGAAATTTCCTCAGCTTTTCAAATCCCTTGGAATTTTGGAGCTCGGGCTGATAGTTTTCAAGACATCGGCAGTTTTCTGACAAAAACTTCGAAAAGGCCCCTAAAAACTAAACGGCTAAGACAACAACACAAAAAAACATAAATATAGGAAAATCTGTAAAAAAGTAAATTGTTATACTATACAGTGTAGATGTATAGTATAGTAAAAATAGATCGGTGACAAAAACGTTACCCTGTTTTTTTTAATGGACGAATTAATTATGACGAATAATAGAGATAAATAGAATTCAATGAGGATTTGTTGCTACTTAACGAGTCAATCAAATCGCGAGCATATTATTATATATAAGTAATCAACTCAAGATAACAGACACTATTTATCTTTACCCATCAAACATGCTTCTGACAAGAATTTAAAACAAATTCAACTGTAGGAATAACAGACATTTAGTTGTCCAAAATTAATATGTGAGGGTTCACGATGGCGACGAGGCTGATATGAAACTCACAAGGGCCAAAACATGTGACTGGTTTATCCGTTGAGCAATTCACCAAATTCGAGTCTGACTGAATTTTATTGTTGATTTTATTTAGTTGTGAATTACTTCAATTTCGTTAAAAAAAAATTGAACGTACTACATGAACTAATTACTATCAAATTCATCAAATTATGAGCTGTATTTTTAAACTCTTGACTTGAATTATTCAATAGTTACTGAAAAAATTCGAAGCCCAGACCGGGACTCGAACCCAGGACCTTTCGATTATGTATCCACTTCTCTATTTTGAATCTCTTTTACATATTGAGCAAGTACACTTCTTTAAGATTTTCATCAAAATCTAATTCCGTTAACATTTCGAGAAAATTAATTATAGCTTATCACAATTCAGTCTTCGAGGGATATCAATAGAAATTACATTTCAAATTATTCCACGAGAATTAATGTCGATTGAATTCATTGAAATTAAATTAACTGCAAGATATTCATAGAACGGAGACCTCGACAAATGATACTCAATCGATTCAATTTATAACCCTTAAAAAAATACTGTAAAAAAACATGAATGTCTGTCATTAGATTTTCACCAAAGTTCATTTAACCCATTGAAATATTTCTTACGTTCAACATTTAACTAATTTGAAATGAATTAATTCAATGTTGGATTGAATGAAATGGGATCAAATTAAACCTCACTTTAACGTGTTTATAATTAAAATGTGATATTCAACGACGCTAAATATCGAATGAATTCATGCCGTCAACCTTTTTCAAATATTAACAAACTAATTGACATTTAATTAACTCTGCACGAGCTGGAGCTTGAATTTTCCGGCAATTTTTCAGTATTCAATGAATGAATAAGTACCAAATCAAACGCATTGATTTATTAGCAACAACCCGATTCCGTCGTTTTCAATTAAAATTAAAGTCCCTTTTTTATTATCGATAAATCGTAAATCAATTCGTGGTCAACGGAAATAATAAAAATAATGAATAGACACGCAATTTAGCACTTGTATAATCCAACAACCACAAATTTAATTACTTCAATCCAAGTCGGGGTCTACACACATAGGTACCAGCAATGATTGCGATATTGTCAGACTCGCCCGTTTTGACAGATTGTCAATCATCAAATCCAATGTGGTAAAACGGAGGAGAATGTGTCGACTGTCCAATTCCATCAATTGACCCTCTATGGAGGTTATAGCCATTTGTCAGCAGCCCGCGGGTAATTTGGAATGGGTACAAACTGGAAAATCCAATCTATGCGTATTGACGGTCTTACACTTTGACCGATCCCAATTCATAGAGCCCACGTGACTATCATAAGTCAAGAATACGCGATAGATAGAGTCCCAGACACAACATTAATCTCTGAATGATCTAAAAAGTGTAAATTTCATCTCCCAGACAAATTTCCAATTTTCCTAATATTTTAAATTTGCGGAATTCATTGCGGCCACTATTTTGAAAAAATGGAATAAATCATTTTGAAATTTAATTAACAATTTCAGATCTAGATGGTGTTTATTTATAAATCCAAACTTCATCTGGAAGACCCTAAGAAAAATAAAAATTGCAAATTGTTATAGGTGAAAAAATCCTAGAAACATGAACGCAAATAAAGATTATAATTTAATTCACATGGATTTCTCGATAAATAAAAATTCTCTTTGGCACTTATAAACCTAAAATATTTCCGGAATGTTTCTTTCGAAATGGAAAAAATTAACATTTCATTTAGAAGAGTTCAGGAGTATTCTAGATAGAAATATGTTCCGAAAAACATGCGAATCTCACATTCGACTAAACAATTGTAGACCCACGCCTATGGTTGCGTGGTGAGAATGTTAGACTGACACGCGGGGGACTCGGGTTTGCTTTTCGGCTGCTGTGCCAATTTCTGACACTCTCAATCCCCAGATTCATTGCCTGGGCAGATTTTTTCCTCAATGAAAACTCTCCATTGTCTTCGAGGAACGCGTTACAGGGGATTGGGCTGAAGGACAAGGGGAAGAATCGTAAAACCGGGGAGGGCATACGAGAAAGATAAAGAAATTATATAACAAAAGGTAATATAAGGCTTAATTGTAGACTTGATTTATATCTCAAAATACCAACCAAATGAAATCCGCCTTTGTTCACTGTCAAATGCGAACTGTCCGTGACATTCAGTTATTTACGAGCCATTCAGATTTTAGCCTTCAAGAGAGTTTACTCGTATAATGTAAAAAGTCGCATAGAAAAATCAATAATTGGAATTTCTGAATTCTCTGTCTGAGAGCTCAAAACTTTGGTTAAGATCTCACTGCGTTCTACAAAAAGGGTCTTGAGCAAAATGGGACATCTCTCTTAGATTTGGAGATATTTGGTAAAAAACCAACTCCCTTGACTATTCTTCTTTTCATATTTAAAATATGAAAATTCTTGTAACTTATGAGCATTGTATAATATATAAATTACATGACCAATTGCATAATTTACTGTTTCCATGGAAATTGTCCCATTATAATTTTCCTTTATGAGTTTGAATTTCGCACTTTACTATCGCGCCCCGTACCTTCTACGTCTTTGGGATTAAACAGCGAATTTGAATATTTAGTTAGTATAGTCCTGCCTTTAATTTCACCTATTCACAATTACTATGTTCCCACAGTAAAAAGACCAATTATATTTTTTCCGTGTATATACAATCGTAGTAACGCGTCTTTGATCTGACCGGTCTTTGCGTTTATTTGTTCAATATCCTTTGAGACATGCGACACGAATCCCTTGCAATAACGAAGAGATTGAGCGACCTATAAGGCACAAATGTTACTCCGAATAACTTCCACCCACCTCTGATCCTTAATTTTATTTATTCGTAGAAAGAATTGTCGTTTTGCTTTGAATTTAAAAAAAAGTAAATAAGCATTGATTTTTCCATTTAAAATTTGTTGAAAATTTTGCTTTAATTTCTACAAATTGCAATGGTCAGAACTATCTGAAATGGATGGATTTTTTAATGAGTTCTCATAATGTGAAGACATTCACGAAACATCGCCTTATGCGATGCAACAAATCTAACAAAAAAAATAATCCGCAAAACTAAAGGCGAAGCATTTGTAACTACTCAATTTCCAAAGGATATTATTCTGAGCATAATTTCCAATGACTTCTCATCAGTGGATTTCCGTCTCTTCCAGGAGAACGAACTCGTAACAGATGAAGAAAGTTACGATCACTTGAGTGGAAGAGATAGCACATAAGCTGAGATACCAGAGAAATAATCGACCAACAAATTGAGAGAATGAAAAAAAAATCGAGCAAAAAAATCCGTTGAATTGAGATAAAATCCTCCCGAGTGAATCATTCTGCGGTCATGAAAGAAATCAGGAATAATAGTAGGAATAACACTAATGTGCAGAGCAGAGCAATTGCGTCTGAATATATGGACTCCCGAGAGTTGAGTGAGTTTAATAACAACTAAACACTTGAAATAGCAATGAAATTCTGTAATTAAGCGGAAACCGCAAAGTTTAGTTAGAAACTCAGGGTCTTTCAGTAAAGTAGACCTTCATTCTGAATTCCGTTCTCAGTAGCGCTCAACACTCTTGTAACAGAAGAATTATTGAGCTGAGAGTGATCAGAAAGTGAGTAAACGGAGAGAAAAATTCAATAAAAATTACGTATCAGTTCCATAATCTGCGAGTCAAAACAATATTCCGTAAAAATTACCGAACAGTGACGTACTTTCTTATAGAGCTTTTCGTACTTTTTCCTGAAATTGTGCGGTAAAAAAGTACGGCACTGTTCCGTAATTTTTACGGAATATTGTTTTGACTCGCAGATTACCGAGCTGACACGTAATTTTTATGGAATTTTTCTCTCCGCGTAGAGATTTTTTCAATCCATAATGTTTTATCAATAAATTATAACGTGTGAAAAAGAGATAAAGCGATTAACTTGAATCTGACAGTTCATTTTTGATAAAAATTTCCCAATTTCATTTTCGAATGAAGATGTAGTAATTTCTAGAAACCAAAAATATTAATAAAATAAGGTAATTAGAGTAAATGTTAAGAAAGACCCCCCGCATTATTTTCCCTTTAATTTAGCTTCTATTGTGGGATTGTAAATGCAAAACATCGGAATTGTCGGAAATACTTAGGTCAAAAGTTACGGGCCCTAGAATATCTCATACCTCACCAGTCGTTGCGTGACCCGGGACCAACAGCGTGGACGAGGTGGTGTCTGGTCCCAAAGACAACACATGTTGACACGGAAGCAGATAACGGATAACACAAAGATAATTTCAAAAATGATCATCAGTGATCGCTCTAACAGCTAACCCACACAACTCCTCCGACCCTTCTGTCGGCAAAAAAAATTATGAAAATTCTTTTTTATGAAAAAATCAATCTTCATCTTTGGGTCAAACTCTCAAAGAGAGCAATGAATCACATTGGTGAGAGGAGATGACACTGGGTTTTGACGAGGAGCACTCAAAAGTTTTCGAATTTGAAATTTTATGTGTCCATTGATTCGTCCAATTCACAAATTCACTGAGTCACAAGTGTCCATCACTCATTCCACCCGAAACTGAGCCACAAACCGCCAGAACTTGGTGATCGTGCCCAGCTGTCAAGGTGAATACCTCTAACACCTTTTGTTTTGATGTTCCTTCGCTCGATATCCTCACAGAAATTTCACGTAAACATACATTCGTTCGATATACTAACCATTCCTCGACGAGTGTATTTAAAGTGCGATACGACCCGAGTTCAAAATATTACTTTTGTGGGAGTAATTAAAAAAAGTGGAAATTATTTTGAAGGGGTACTGTTAACAGTTACCGAAATTTGGAATGAAGAAAGGGTTAGGAGCCGGATAGCACCCGTGGAAAAGACCGATAAGTCAAATAACTCCATTCAGTATTCTTGTTTGTTTAGACATTATATAGAACACATAAAAAATTAAGAGCAACCTCTCTTCCCCTCACACAGGATATGAGGAGGAAGATAACGCTATTCAGTATTTAAAAAATCCATCCCTCTAACAGATAATAAATGCGCTTGTTCGTTTTCTACCAGACGTTTAAAATTTTCGTTCGTCTATAATTTTTTTTCTTTGTTTCGAGCGCACTATTATCAATCATAATTATTATCTTACAACTGACAACGCGAAAGGTGTATACAACCACACAAAAAATGCAAATTATCGCCGATTCAAATCCCAGTAGCCTATTAAACTCAAGTGTCACGAAATGACCATTTGTTTATTATAACTCAAACACAGATCGTTAAGTTCTTTTATTTACCTGTTTTGTTTAATGTAAATATTGTCAGTAAATGTAAATTTTTTTAATAAAAAAGGAATAAAAACATGGTTAAACAAAAAAAAAGAGTACTCGATTTATAATCGAAAGGTCGTGGGTTCCAATGACAGGATAATTTCACTATTATCACTTAGAACTTGTCATTTTCAGGTTGTCTCGAGTGGATCAAACAAGACTAATTGTCGCATCGGGTTCGCCGGAAGACAGTAGAGATAAGATGTTGATAAGAATAAGATGGCCATCAGGATATGGGGCGTTGATGCAAGTCGATCATTCTAGGATCGATCAGAGAACTACAGTATATTCGTTACGAGTATCGAGACGTCGCCAGGCCAATTAGACAAAGGACGCGGTGTTTGGAAGGGCAAAGGCACCCGAGGCATCAGACGCCAAAGGGGCACATTCCACCTCCTCCCCCCAACAGAAGAGGAGTAAAAGGTGACCTGGAGGTGGCGGTGAACATTGCTGCTAGCGGATAATGAAATGGCTGCCGGTAAGTGGCTTACATCTACAGAGTTACAAATTCTCTGATTCAATTCAATGAGAGTACAGGCGTATGCAAAGAGTAACTACGAAAATCTGTAACTTCTTTGTTGTAATTATATTGTATTTGAGGGGAACAGGCAGGTCTGAGAGAAGTGGATGTCCACTTCTTGTGCAGTAAAATATTTATGCCGGGTTTATCGAGGTTTTTTTTTTGGCGACGTTGTAATAATATATTTCTCACCTAGGGAGGCGAAGGAGGCAAGTCGTCGCCACATACAAATTTACAACCCGAGCCAGAGGCGAGGGTTGTAAGCACCTGGGCAATGCTTTTCCGATTCTCCTGTCGAGGAATGAATACGATTCCTCTGCCAGAATGGACGAAAGTGAGAGTTTCTCGCTTCGCTCGGTTAGAAACGCTCACTTTCGGTCCATCTAGCAGAATCGAAGCAGAAAATCCCAATCATAATGTGGCTTTATGAGTCGTTTAAAGCATTAAAAAATTGTTTTGGATCAGATAATCTCTTCTTTCGATTCCTGCATAGAAAAACAGTTTTGATTTTCTTGATTTAGTCCACGAAATAAATACTTTTGATGTTTTCATTATCGATTTGAAGGAAGATTCTGAGGCAAGCGGAAGTGATATTCCAAGAAAATAAAGAATTAAATACAACAATACTAATAGATACAATAATAATAATATTTATATAAAAGTTTTAATCCTGTCCTGCTTTGGATGTGCAACGATAAAAATGGTTTGGAATCAAATGATCTTCATCTCCATCCTTGACCATAGAAAGATTCTCCCCAACTACTCACTCGGAAAAAAAACCAGTGGAGTTGAGAGAATTTATGAAAATGTTTGAAAACCAGATACTGAAATCTTCGAAAAGAGCAATCAATGGGGAAAAATATCCCTTCGTTCTTTGACGCTACAAAGACTAGAATAGTTTTGATTCTATTCTCTCAATTTTCCGTTTTTTTTTTCAATTTTCCTTCCACTCTGCAGTTTCCCTTTCATCCGCTCATCAAAGCGGGCCT
>JAPYZM010001099.1:0-22290 GCA_030522845.1 Psyttalia concolor
TCTCTCTCTCTCTCTCTTGAATATCTTCCTAATTTTCTCTACATAAAAATGACTTTTCAAATGCAAAGGTGTTTGTATAGATAAAACATTCCAAACATAATCTAGATAATCTTCGACAAGGGATAGCCCACCCGGACCTTAAACCTAGATAAATAAAAACCTCTCCAAGAGCCAAATTCCCTGAAGCCTTTGCAAAGGATGAGAATAATGTAACTCAGTATGTGACGTTTCTAGCACGTGGGTTCACTTCCGTTCGCTCAACGCATATGTGTACGCTCCGCCGATAGTAATATTATGTCACGTGTCGCACATTCTACATGTATTTACTTTATTCAAGATTCAACCCTCAATTCATCATTCTTTTGTTCCATTAAATTCAATGTCAAGTGCATTATCCCCTCAGTAGGCAAGAAAAGAGAGTAAGCTCGACTCTTGTACACTCGATGCACTTGAAATTTAGTCAGTGGAAAAATTCAAATAAAAATCATTGACCACATTTTAATTCACAATCAATCAAATAAAAACGGAATAGTTATTAAAGATGCCAGCAACTGATTCGAGTGGGTGATGACGTTATTGGGCCAATGTTTTTTTCTTCGCGCCCGTCAATGATAAATAAATGATTTTGTACAAGTTATCTTGATTCGAGAATGAGATATACTGGGTCAGTCGTGCGCCTACCGACAATCATACAATTGGATGAATATTCAATTATATAATCGAAACACAAACGTCATTCGTGCTTTTATGCTTACTATACGTTTTGCATCCGAAATATTTAAACTGGAGGTATGCGTTCAACTTTTTTTTTTTTTTTTTTTTTTTTTTTTAATTTTTTTTTTATTTTTTTTTTTAATTTTTTTCTCTATCATTGTTTATGATGTGCCATTTTTCATTTTTTGTTTGATAACAGACAAATTGAAAAAACCTCAATGTATATATGTCGATTTTTACATCAAAGCAAGGATAGCGAGCAAGCATATAGCGTTCCGCACGATTGTGGCGTTACGAGCAACCATTGATGGACCTCTTGCAATGAAAGTGAATGATAAATATGTAATCGCAAGTGATGAGAATTTTTCATGTGAAAAGTTTATTTTTAATATGAAAATTATATGTATTGTTCTGAAATAGTATTTACCATTGACCCAATAGCCGAATATTCTCGATTCTCCGGGAAAAGATGATTGTCGAGAAGCACCCAAATGCCTCGCCACACAAAGACAACCAGGGTACCAACCACTCCAACACTAAATGCGCAGTCTAATACGTATAATGTACAATCACGAGAGTTCTGAAAAAAAAAAAAATATATTTCATCACAGGGGCGAGGTATTATTCGGGTTGAGGATTTCGCATTTGGCGGGCTGGGGCTGACGAGGAAAAACCAAAGACTGCCAACTGCGGGAGCCGAAAAAGCCTGTCAAGCTTGGGATTATATTAGAGCTTTTGATAGGGATTTTGCGGTCAACGAGTGGCGAACTCGGTTTCATTTCGAGTACCACTAAAACAGGAAATTTTTATTTAAGAGTAATTGAAAAGACAAATTTTGGATGCAAGAACATCTAGGATCGGAAATAGTACATTATATCATCAGGGGAATAGGAATTTGCAATCCAAGCCAGAGGCATTTAAAAGGTTGCTTATTTAAAGACAGCAATAGCTCATTTAAAAAATTTTGAATATATCAATATTTATGATAAACTACGGAATTTCCTAGAGCGTTTTCTTTTTTCTATTGTTCAATGTATAGTATCGTTTGATTATTTATCACGCTATTTCCTGAAGATTAAGCGATTATCGGAGAATGGTTATTAAAACTCGGTGGATCGTAATCAGGCGCCAGTATTGTTTTATCGATTCCATCGATTGAATATGATTGAGTATTTAAACGTTTGCTCTTGATTATCAATAATTGTTGTTTTTTGAGGATTAAACCAACTATTTGTAGATGAGCTTGTCATCATCATTGAGTCTTTCGAAAATATCTCGGAATTGGCCAGACAAAAAAATCTCTTATCCCAAAATGTCAAAGGTTCTCTCATGATCTAATTTGTCGCAAAAGCCTCATTTACAAAAATACCAACAAACTTACATCGACTCGAAACATAGTGGGCACTTCAAAATATCCCGGATGTGAATCGAGACTCAACGAGAAAGGTGGTGCTGATATATTTCTTACAGCTTTCATGAAAGCCAGTGCGGCAAGTGCAACAACAGTAGTGGCAATAACAGTTCCAGTGGCTTGTTCGGTGTAAAGATCGAGTGCTTGCCACCCACCTCGCCATGCATTAACACAACAAAATCCAAAAACGGCAGTGTAAAATCTGGATCCAACGTAGTAAAACAATCTGTGTTTGTCCGGATGGAAAATATCATTAAAATGTCCTTGTACAACATTGAAAAATAATAAACCACCGTAACCAACGGCAATTGATGCCACATTACTCAATATCGGATCATTTGGAAACATGTAAAGATCACTAAGTCCCCATGTGCCCCTCCAGTAGCCAACCACTGCTGGAGCTGCTACAAATGCCGAGAATATGGCATCAAGAATAATGAGGATAGTGTAATGAAAGCGTGAAGACGCTGGTCTATCTAGTGTTGCAGCTGTCATGCCGGCATTTCTCAGCTCAACCATTCTCCAGTCTTGGGGTTCCAGTGCTCGTGTTTCCATGCTCATCATCAATTCTTCATTCTCACATCCATCACTTCATGATCCATATTTTACTTTGATCTCTCTACTTGACGATCTGGCAATCAACGTCAGCTGACAATTCGCAAACCGATGATTTCGGTGACGACATGATGACACGCTTTACTCATTATTTATTAACCATATTACAGAGCTAACTGTCAATCTTCCTTCAGCGGTTTTACTATTATTATTATTATTATTATTATTTATTTATTTGTTTTTGTTTTTTTATTTTCTCACAATTATTGGAATCACCTTAGGGGCTCTTAAGTGTTGGGGAAATTGTTGTATGGAGCATTAGCTACTAGTTAACTTTGAATTCAATGACTTGGCGAACTAGCGCATGGGAGATTTTTTTATATTGCGCTTAACACTATGAATAACGAGAGAATACTGAATCCCTTTCGGGCCAACTGCCTATCTTTTATCAACGTCGTACCCCGTACCGAATCATTCGGGGACCAATACCGAGGCAAATATTACGAACACACGGAGATGAGTATGTCGCTGTACTTGGGCGGTATGACAGGAGAGCAATCCCCCTCTTTGTTTTTTTTTTTCCAACGCCGAGTGACGATGATTTTCTGGGTGACGAGTATCGTAATTAGGTGGAGATCGGAAGACACCGAGGGTTTCCCAGGGACATGCGCTTATACGGAAAATGTAGATATTATTTATGGATTTAGTTCGTTGAACGAAAAGTGCGAATTGTTCTTGTATTTTTTTTTTTTTTTCAATGAGGGCTTCTCTCATTGGTCCGTTTTTTTTTAAAAAGAGAACTGGGCTTTGTTGACTTGAGATTATTTGGATTATTTAGGAAAAAAATTAGATAATATTTGGATTTTTCTAATAAACTGGCTAATGATTAAATAAATTTCCAAACTCGGCCTTGTATTTTTGTATTGGCTTTTTGAGGAAATATCTGTAAAATTTTTGAGATATTTAATTTGTTCTGATCCATTTTTCAATTTTTTCACTCGAAATGGAAATAGTATATAGGGAGTGTATACCGAAGAGTTGCCGTATCGATAACTTTCAAATTTGAATATTTAAATATAAACAAAATTGCCGAAATATTGGATTGCCTTAAAAGACGCTGGGTTAAATGCCGATTGAAAGCTTCTTGTGGCGGCAAATGATACATTGCGGATATGTCATCTGCGAAGATGCTGAATGGAGCCAGCCGATCGACAATTCCCTACCTTGAGGCATGATTTTTCTGAGTGGCGTTTCCTGCCTCGGCAAATTCCATTGGCTTTTGTTGTGATAACAAACGTGGTTTTAATAATAAACTCATTTTCGTGGCTTTTTGTTGATCAATCAAGATACAGTTTCACTAATCTTCTCACCTTGATAGTAATATCTCTTTAGGCCATTTGATTTTTCGAGGTGATTGGGTGGATTCAAGTGACACTGATGGCCTTATCCTGGGGTGAATTGAGAAATATTGTTTTTGTATTGTAGATTTGTATAGATAGGCGGAATAAATGTGATATTTTTGGGGGTACAAAAATGGCAATTAAAGTGTATTATAATATTTTTTCATTCATTTAGATTGACAAAGTAAAGTCTAGAAGGGTTTTTTCTTATTTATAGAAAAGCGTCTGTTTAGGAAGTTCTTAAACTAATCGAATGAGAATTTTTAAAAATATAGAAAACACTCACAGCTCTGTATCTCGTTGGAAAATTGAAGACAAGCGGTGGAATATCGACAGCGATGATGAATGGTGGAGCCAGCAGATTTCTACTCGACTTGAGGACTAATAAAAGGACGTAGAATATAAGAGTAATCACCCCATTAACCCTTCAAGCAAAAAGAAAAGACTGAGGTCAGGTAATCACATGATCACATGATCACATGATCACATGATCACATGATCACCTGAAAATTTCATTGAAAGTATAAGAAAAAATAATTTTCTCATTATAATAATCATTCTAATAAAATAATATGAGTATATTAATATTCGTGGCTTTTTAGCTGGTGCGCAAGGTCTTCTATAGAATTTTTATGAAAGGTAGGCAAACCCATAATTACCACAAATTATATCCCACGACATAACTAAAGATGCTCCATCCCCCTCTCCAGTGTAAGACGCAGGACATTCCGAACAGGTAAGTATAGACTAATCTAGCTACTCTGTAACCCCCCCTGCCAATGGGATTGGCCAACCTCCAATGCTCGGCAATAGTCCTGTGGAGGACACAGCGGAAGCAGGCGAAGGCGCAGTGAAGACTGATGCCGAGCAGGAAAGCGACCCAGTCAGAAAGTCTACAATGATAAAAGTCAAAAATCAACAGGCCAACTTTTTAGGAGAAAGAGAAAATCTCTTTTCTCTTTTCCAATACAACCAATATTACCAATATTACTCACGGTAGTTTATAAAAATCCATCAGGCTCCATATGCCGCACCACTGGCCAACCACCAGAGGCCCAACTACAGCTAGGGATATTACGTAGTCAAATATCGATAGAGTGTACTTGCCCTTCCATTCCCGAGGTAGTATGCCCACTATTTTGCCGTTAATCTCTTCTCCATCGCTCCGGCAATTTTTCGCGTCCTGCATCTCCACAGGACCGTTCACAATATTTCGGAAGAAATTCTCCTTTTTGTCTTTGGCACTCGATAAATTTGAAGGCGACATTCTATCGTCACTCGACGATAATGAAACCATTGCACTCATTCTAAAAAAATTTTCAATCAAAATTATTCAGAAATAATTGTGGAAAATTTTCCTAGACAATTCTATCAACATTGGAACTATCATTTTATTTGTCTATACAACTTATTCTGTTGAAATATTTGTGACTTTCGTCTCATAATGGTATAATTAATTAGATTATTTTATCATAGGAAAATTCCTCAGGATATAATTAGTAAATAACTCAATAATACCAAATATCTCAATAGACCAATTTATTTAAAAAATAAAAGTTTATTAGTTTTCTTTAGAGAAATTTTGGTATTGAAGATGCCTGATGCCTGACAGACACCACCCAAAACAAATGGAAAGTTCAATAAAAATCCAATAGTTTTCTAGGGAATTCAATTAAAAAAAAGTTTCTCTATGAAATTTTCTACTGTGTTTGTTCAATGATTTTTATTATTGCTATTTTGGTACCTTTGCCCTGTTTCCTCTATCGGAAATGAAAAAAAAATCTGATGATTACCGAAGACGCAGAACTCGATGACACAATACTCCAGTGAATACTGCTCCGAGAAATATGTTTCCAATCAGCAATTGCCATAAGACTTGTAATCCAGGGAATACAAAAATTTGCATGACAAGACTTTCCGACGCTTGCGCGTAGTTATTTTAATATAATCCTATGAGACGTATCAAGATTTGTCGTGGATTTTTCATTGCTTTGGTAGTATTACGTATAGTATTACGTGGGAATTAGTGAGATTTGTTTTATTTCAGTATTCATAACTTTACAATACAACCGTTTTCTCTATTTTTGACAACTACTACTCCCGGATGGGATGAGTGAAATGGTTAATGGTTTTTTTGGTAAATAAAATAGACATTATTTTATGCAGAGACCACTTACAAAATCAAGTCTGTTGAATTTCCCCTCACTAGTTGCAGCGTATTAATGCTGAAGATGAAAATTCGAGTTTAGCTCAGAGTTTGTCATATAGAAATGCATTTAGTGGCATCGGTAAAGATAAATTCATCAAGTCGCACTAAAAAAATGGAGGAATTACTGAGGCAATTTTAAGAATATGTAGTATTAATGAAAATACGATACAAGTTGTTCATATAGTAAATTCACCGAGTGAATGCGTTCGTAGAGCTATCGACACTCCAGGAAACTAGAGTCAATTACAAAACCAGGAAATTTGTCCCAAGAAACTTGAGACCTCTATCTCCAAATCACCAAATACTCTAATAATCTCACTGTGTACTGTGTACAATTACGATATTTAAGCGAATATGTTATCAATACTTACACAGAATTACTCCGACAGCCTCGAACAATATCAAATAAACAAATAAAAAATCACCATTAATAGGTATATGATATTAATCAATTAATGAAAAAATATTCTAATAAAAATATTGGCAAGAGACAAATGTTACGAGACATTTTCATAATTTAACAAGTTATATATTGAATAAGATAAATGTTTATATACAAAGTGCAATACAAGAACATGACATAAATGACAGTTCAGTTAATATTAATAGTAATAACATTCGACTGTTCATCCTCTGGATAAAAATTCTGATATTCTGATACACGGAGCGTCCATCACGTTCCATTATCCATATGAATCTTACTTTAAGAATCATTTAACCACTTGGTGCGCTATATTACAAACAGCATTGAGATCTTATTGAATTGTCTGCATGGATTACTCTCACTGTCTCGAGTGGAGTTCCACATTTCGCAGTTGGAAATTTCAATTTTTAATCTATTGTAAGCTTATTAGTCATTATAAAACAACTCGACCGATCAGTTCGTTCAATGCACAGCCCAAAAGTTTTTATTTTAATAGCATTTTAATACTATTCAAGAGTTATTAAAAGCTCGGTATTTAAGCACGCGCGAAAAAATTTAATAGAATTCGTCAGACAATTCTACTCAATGTCCAGTGAAATTTATTGCTATTTTAATGTTTACAATTAATTTTCTTTTCATGTTACTGTTATTGTATTTAATATTGGGCTTTTTTTTTATTGAAAAAATCCAATGGAATTGTCTAGCGAATTTCACAGAATTTTCCTATTAAATTTAAACATACGTGAGATGGACATTTATCTGTTAAAGTACTGGATAGCTTGCTTGAAATTTATTATTTGGAAAATTAATTATAAGGATATACTGAAGAAAAAGGGAGAGAGGGGAGTAACGATAATTATTAATATTGTACAATTTTAGGTATTATTGAAATAATATATTTCATGATTTTTTACGATCGGTCTTTCTCTTTTTCATGAGACATTTGGGATGATTTAGACGATTTTTTATTTTTTATAAATAGAGTGATTAAAAATGTTTGTTTAAAATCTCAAAAATCCATTAAAAACATAAAACAAAAACAGCAAAAAAGAAGCATTTCATCTTTCTTTAGTCTATCTCAGTAAGTTTTTCTCTGCTAATAAAATTAACAAATGAATAATTCCTTATGATAATTAATTTGAATTTAATTTAATCGATTTTTCTGATTTATTAAGCAGCAATTGCTATTAGATATGTATCACATGAGTCAATTTAGCTCATACAGTACTGACGTCTAATTCGAAATGCAAATAGCTCGCAATGCCTAGTCAACTAAAAAATGCGGAATAGAAAATATAGACATATCGATTGGAAGTGGTTAGTCTATACGCCCTCTTTCTGCATGCGCAGGTATATACGGGGAATTTTGTATTTTTTTTTTTTTTTCAAAAAGTGACGTAAACACACCTTATCAATGATGTCAAGACATTGTTGGCATAAAAACGCATTTACTTGTTTGAAATCTAGCATATTTATTGAAAAAACAGTTCCCACCAAGTTTATTGCTAATACGTCAACGAACAATTGCTTTTCTTATTTTTTCAAATGGCATTATTAGGTCCGGAGTTATATAGATTTGTTTATTTGTTTAGCGGTGTGCTGTGTTGTTGGCCACGTGTCGGTCGCAGTTGCACTCGTTGACAACGGCCCATGTTTCTTTTATGATATTGAAGCTTGCAGATTTCAATGTGCAAATATTGCTAACAATGCATATTTTGTTTAAAAAATGCAAAATTTATGAAAAATTACATTTAATGAATCGGGTATGGATAAAAACTAACGTGATAGTTCCGCAGTATATTGAGTATATCATAAAACATTGATGAGTTGGCTCTTCTATGAAATACCGATTTACCAAGAATAATCAACCCCGAATATTTACCGTTAGACTAAGGCTTTTGAAAAAAGGGAAAATAGCACAATTGGAGTGCAATGCTACATTATCGTGACACTTTTTTTTTTTTTGTTTTGTTTTTGTTTGAAGAGGAATTGTTGGAAATACATGACAAAATTCCCCGCACATACAATACGGAAAGGAGATTTACCGTATAGAATAGGAGGGTGTTTAATCATTTGAGTTAAGAGGACATTTAGCAGAAACAAAAAATCTATTCAAATTTCTCACTCTTTAAGTCACTCCACGCTCTCTTCCACTTTCACATAAAATTTGCCAGGCTAATGAACTCAAGGAGTAAATTTTTTAAATACATCTCTCATAAACACAGAAATCGCAGAGAAATGGCTATCTATTCTCCCCAATTACTCGAAAAATTGATTACCTCAAGAAAAAACAACCACTAAAGATTCACTATTCGATGGCTAAACAATCCACCGTTTAATTTTCAAATATAAATTATCTATCTATCCGTCATTCGTTTCTCTCACAGTATCAGCCTTTATTGTTATTAGCGACTGTATAAATAAAAATTAACGAGCACTTGATTAGCATCACATGTAGACTTACCCTAAATAAAAATTTCCATTTTTGTTGATCTTTGATTTTCTGCTCAACTGCTTATTTTTCTTTGCCATTTCAAAATCCGGGTCTCAGACTCAACTAATACTGACAGTTTGGACCAGAGACTCTGGTGTGGACTTGAATTAGTCAGAGTCCATCATCATTATGTCCTTGACTAGTGTGTCTTTGATGTCTGATTCATCGACGTAACTGTTTTTCATGTTCTTCTCCTCGACTGATTTGATACACTGGAATTAAGGGGAAGAGTTGTTCCAAATTCCTTGCGGTGATGGAATCGTTGTTTTTTTTTTTTTTTTTTTTTTTTTATAATTAAGAAGGGAATGATTATTTGTTTGTGTTTTCAGATGAGGTATTATTGTGAAACAATAGCTGCAATGAAATTAGTTTTGGATAGGCTGAGCTCATGGCTCACTTCGCTCACCAATTCTAGGGGGCTTTGGTTGCTGCTCTTTTCAATATAGGCACACCGAGTATAACTTCAATAATTATCTTTCACACAATGAAAGTAATTTAAGAACTCGAAATCACGAAGAAACACCTAAAATTACTGTCACAGCGTGAATTATTAACGAGTCGTAAAAATTTTAATGGCCAAATTACCATTTTTACAGGTACTTCCAGCATTAGTTTAATACATAATAAAATATTTAATTAATCATTTCTGATTTGCAATGTTATTTTTAGAAATTAATGGAGAGAATTTATACCGTGTGGGGCGAAATATAATGAGATCCAGAATTATTCTCAATATTTAAATAAATAAGAAATTGTTAGTGTAGAAAATCTACTCACATCTTGAAGGCGCATTCGAGGTGACATTATTTGCTCAGGATAGTGCCAAGGTCGGCAGTTGGGCTGATTTTGCTCCTTCCACGTGGGGTAAGCCACCGCTGCCTTGTGCAATTTTTTCACCATCTGCGAATTCAACAATTAAAATAACAATTGTAAAAGAAACTAATGATGAGGATACTATTATTCCGGGTAACCTTGGGGGCAAAGATTTGGGTGACTCTGTTGATCAACCAGGCCGGGAGCTTTCCGTGGGGATCCGTATGGGAGACATATCCCAATTCTGCTCCGTCACCGTTTCTCGAAGGCCTGACGATGAATCCTGGGGGATAAATGATACAATTGAGGGAAACTAATTGCATTGAGAAGATAAATTGATCTGATGATCGGTAAATTACCAGTCAGGTAGGATGTCGCTCGGACGTAACCCTTTTTTGGAGGGTAATCTTTATGGTAGACGGAGTGATTGATGATAAGTTGCTCCCTGCCAGTGTCCAGCCAGGATCTTTGGAGAACAAAGTCTCGATTTTTGAGAGGCGATGTGCACGACACTGCAAATATGAGCAGAGTTTTCTTTATTTCATCTTGGGCGATGATAGAATTTCTATCACTCAAATCCGTTGAGATATTCTATAACAATTCTATAGGAAAATCTTTATAGATTTCTAATTTTTATTTCAACTTTTCTCAATTAACTATTAATGTATTTAGAATAATTAGTCACCACAAATTCAACAGTACAATTGGGTAAAATGTTGAAGAAATAGTTTTAAACCGTTATAGTAAAAACCGTCAGTGACTTTTATCAATCTTAAAAAATCACAAGCTCACTCGAATAATATCCGATGTCATTATTAGGATTGAAGAATCCGATATCCTTCGACTCGATCATGTGCGTATCCCAGACTTTTCTGTACTCGGGATCATGTAGGACATCGTAAAGGGTTTCTGGCTGTACGTCACTGAACCTCGTTCTTATCTAGAATTTTTTGAAATCAAGTTAACAGTAGTCTAACCCCCTGGATCCCTCAAGAATTGAACAAAATATAACTAAATTAATTAATGAAAAATTAAATTATGAATTGAAATGGATAAACCAAGTAAATAAATGAGTAGCTAAAAAGAATAAAGACTATTTGCCCTCAAAACATCAATACAAATCCTACAAAGAAATAATTGATAATCAGAAGAAAAAAAACAGAAAAGAGGAAAATGACAAACTTACTCAAAAATTGATTCAAGTTAATGAATAATTTGTTAAAAAATAATGTAAATAAGGAATAGATAAAAATAAAAGCCACTAAAACAAAATGAGCTAGGAATCATGGAAAAAACTACCTTAACCATTCGAAAACTGATTCCAGGTACCGACTTGGTCCAGACGGAGAGGTCTGGCTTATTGTAATCCAATCTCCAATCATTATTGTCATCGTACAACTTTTTCAGCTTCTCGAAGTCCTTATCTTCGGCTATTTTCACAACTCCAACATCCATTGCATTCGCAATTCCCTCAAAATTACCTAAAAATCCGGAAAAAAATGCTTTTCAATTTACTCTCCCTCTCTTCTATTACCCAATAAATACCTGTTCTCCACCTCCAGCAGATTTCCAACAATGTCAAGGCTCCTCGAAGACGTTTTTACACTCAATATTCACGAATTAATTCATTTATCAGAGAGGAAAAAAATTGATAAAGTCATATCAGTTATTATATTGAATAACGAACAGAATATATAACGAAACAAACCCTCGTGTAGACCTGTTTTATCCAGTTATTTCAATTGAATGGAGGCTATTTTTGTCGTGATAATGGAGAAATACTGAACAATACTGCTGCGAGTTTCTGTGGTTTTAGGCCAACGAAAATTGACTACAACAGGAGGAGTGTTGTGTGCAGCTGTAGATAACGCAAAAGCTGATGTCATCGGGGAGACATTTGTGAGAGGGTGTGAAGGGGTTACTCCATATGTTAGGAGACCAGCAGAAGAATATATAGCAAGTGGTGGAGGGAAAGTCAACGAGACTGCGCGAATAGGGTATGTTGATATCTAACATCCACATAGTTCCAAAAATTCTCTATAATTGATTTTGATTTTCCTTGTCATCAATTATTCCCAGTTTATCAATGTTAAATGGGATTTTTTTCTGATGATTTAGGGGGTTTAGCCCTTGGTGAAGAAAATCAAAATAGACGACTATTTATTTTTAAAAAATTGTTGTGCAAATATGAAGTAAAAGAATAGAACTCCAAAAGATCCAAACGAATGAAAAATTATGAATTATATTTTTGGTGTTAGAGGATAATTTCGATATCACTTATATTATAAGTCATTCGTGAATTGTAAATGAATTGATTCCGTCGATTGATGTGACAATTTGAGACACGTTGGAGTGAAAAATTGGAGTTACATAACCAAAATAAACAGACTAGAGGATAGATTACTTCTGCATCTGTGAGAGTTGTGAGCGGATTTGGGGGTGAGTTTTGATAGGTAGATTTGACATAAAATTGATGATATTTGGGAGTTTGAGGAAGGAATTATCATGATTTGAGGGAGAATATTAAAAAAATCCGGAATTGAGAGATGAGGTTAACTCAAATGTCTAATCATTAATATCTCATGATCAAATGATGAAATTTCAATAAGTCAAGTTGTATCTTAATGCCTGAAAAAATACCTTCACAATAAGAATAAAATTGAAAAATTGCACTCAGCGAATGTCGAATCATTGACAATGAAATTACAAGCCTTGTTTTCGGACTGTTTTCATCTCATAATTTTTTTTTTTTTTTTTTTTTTTTTTCGAGTCCGACATTGCTGAATTATTTTCAAGTGGAAAGAGACAGGAAAATTTATACAAGAACGTTTTTTGTGGAGAATTATGACGGCTATAAAAAAGATTCTCATGTGGATTTGTGTATCTCCACTGGATTTGAAAGTATTCATGAAAAACTGGCACTACGACTGGAGTTATCTCGTTTTATGAGGCTTAAGGTATTTGTATTTCATAAAACGAGTGTGTTTTTTTATTAGGAGACTTTGTAATGCGTATGGGACTCTTAACGAGATAGCGTTAATGACGAGAATGCCAAACATTCACTGTTGGAACCAGAGGAATTAAGAGTTCTCGAGTATTTGTTGAGAGTTGAACCAGTTGATCTGGGATTCTTCAGAGTATTCAATTGTTGGAGGATTTTTTATTTTTATTTTTTTGGAAAAATGACATCGAAAGGCCGTGTAGTCACTGGAAATGACACTCTTGATGGCAAGATTAACGAGTACTTCGAGTGGTACAAGGTAAATTCATATTATTTTATGAATAAAAATATTTATTTAATATCCAATTTTGTATTTTGATTTTTTTGCCTCTATTAAATGGAAATAATTTGATTCAATTATTTTCCTTCAGGATCTGAAGCCAGATGATGAGATTCATGAGATTGTGAAATCAAAGGACGTGAGCAGATTGTCAGAATTGTTTTTAAAAAGACTACAATTCGGCACTGCTGGTTTGCGAGGTCGAATGGGGCCTGGTTACAGCCAGATGAATGATTTGGTAATCATTCAGACTGGCCAAGGACTTCTTCAGTACTTGATTAATAGTGGGGAAGGCTTCAAGGATAAGGGTATAGTAATTGGATATGATGGGAGATATAATAGTCATAGGTGAGATTATCGTTGGTTTTTTTAGAATAACTTTTTACAGAGCTCTCATGATCCCTAGAGAGTACAGGGCTTACAGGGCTTAGAGGGCCTCCTAGGAGTTCCTCAAGACTCTTATAGACCTCATATATGGAATTCCTTGTAATTCCTCATATGACCTTAGGGTCTCATCAAATTGGTCAGATATTCTCTCTAAATTTCAGATTTGCCGAGTTAACAGCCACAATATTCATCAACAGTGGAGTGAAAGTTTACATGTACTCAAAAGTCTGTCCCACTCCATTCGTCCCTTTTGCAGTACTTAAATACAAATGTGCAGCAGGAATCATGATAACAGCCTCCCACAATCCCAAAGAAGACAATGGCTACAAAGTCTATTGGGAAAATAGTGCTCAGATCATCCCCCCACACGACAGAGAAATACAGAAGTCAATTCTTGATAATCTCGAGCCCTCCCTAACCTCATGGGATGTCTCAGTTCTCAATGCAGCTGGAGCACTCTGCAAGGATCCACTCGAGGAAGTCATGGAGGACTACTTCAAAATTATCAGGGATAATACTGTTTATCCAGAAACAAATAAAAGTACCATCTTGAAATTTACATATACTGCGATGCATGGAGTTGGATTTGAGTATATGAGAGAAGCATTTAAAGCTGCTAATTTCAAGGTAATTAATTGATGGCTTAAAAGTACATTAACAATTGGAGATAATTAATTAAGGCTCGGGTATACCTCCAGCCGAACTTTATCTAGATTGTGTTTCTTTTGACCTTTTATCTACAAAAGGTCTCTTATTTGGAAACTCATTTTTTGCAATAAGTAAATTAACCCCAAGCATTATAAATGTATATTTTTAAGAAAAAAACAATTGGAAATGTAAATGGGAATATATTAATTATCAATTATTTATCATTAATCTCTAGCCATTCGTAGTCGTTGAAGAGCAAAAAGATCCAGATCCAGAGTTTCCCACAGTGAAGTTTCCAAATCCTGAAGAGGGAAAGAGTGCACTGGACCTCAGTATTAAGACTGCCGATGCCAATAACTCATCAATTGTCCTGGCTAATGATCCTGATGCAGATAGACTAGGCTGTGCAATCAAGACTAAGGAAGGGGACTGGAGGATTTTGAATGGAAATGAGATGGGGGCATTGCTGGCTTGGTGGATGCTGCACGTATATCGAGTCATGCATCCTGATGCTGATCCTGTTGAGGCATACATGCTTGCTTCCACTGTCTCCAGTAAAATGTTGGCTTCCATGGCGAAGAAGGAAGGATTCCAGTTCGAGGTAACGACGACATTTCGTGCTGAATTTTTTTCGTTATTTTAATCTTTAATGGAAAAAATTTATTTATTCTATTGAGATGTTTCAAGATTTTTAAACTTGATTTGATTATCATTATTAGCAAGTTTTGTCAAAATTTAGGAAACCCTGACTGGATTCAAGTGGATGGGAAATAGATGTGTCAAACTACTAGAAGAAAAAAAATACGTTCTCTTTGCTTATGAGGAAGCCATCGGTTTCATGTGTGGATCCAGTGTTCTTGATAAGGATGGAATCAGTGCGGGGATTAGGCTTGCTGAGATGGCAACATACTTGGAGACAATGGGCATCACTCTTCTAGATAAATTGGAGGACATCTACAAAGTGTAAGAGATTCAAGAAGTCATTAACATTAAAAATTTCATTTTAAATATATTTTCACAAGTCTTAAGCTAATTTGACAGGCTTCAAAATGACCTCTTATTTATTCAAATCCCTCCCGTCATTCACCAGATACAACCGGGAAAAAATTCTCTTTTTTTCTAATACTCATGAATTCATCCTGAAATCGTTAAATATTGTTTCCACTTTTGAATTTTCCCCCAGTTACGGCCACCACATCAGTAACAATTCCTACTGGATTTGTCATAACCAAGAGACAATAAAAAAAATTTTTGAGAGGCTTAGGAATTTCTCTGGCCAGCCAAATACAGTAAGTTTGACTCATCGTTTGCTCATTAATTTCTTCAACTGTATGTGTGCCTGTGTTTTTTGTAACGACTGACTTAATTATCGCATAACACGAGGTCGACTAGTGTCTAGTCGAGCATGAGCTAGCATTAAAAATTGCAAAAAGGCGGATAGACTAACAAAGTAGACGCAATAAAGTCGCAGTTGTAGTGCCATTCAGTAGTTGATCGGTTAATCTGGAATTTCCACTGAAATAGTATCGAATTCAATTTTCGTATCTCAATGGAATGTTATCAGTCGACTTTATGGAACAAACTAATTAAGCCGTGAAGACTAATTGCGTGACTGCAGTGAAATAGTCATCCGTTATCTGCCTATCAAGGAGCAATAGTTGCCAAGTCTTTGTATTTTTGTGTTTGTGTTTCTTTTGTGTTGTAATTTATTTTGAGAGGAAAGATCGAGTCATGCTCGTTGGGCGGTTCGGGGGCTTCTAGGGCTTTGGGAATTTTTTCTATGATAATACGTGCCATGTCGATGATGAAAAGGAGGGAGATCAACTGGCCCACAAGAGTGGTGACGAATGTGATTTTGACGTCTGTGGCACTCATTCCTACTCTTCTCTTTGGAATTCTTGCTTTCCCCCTTGTGCAGTCCATGTATTCACTCTCACCATTCTTCACGTAGATCTGGCGAGGATTTCGTAAGATCTCGCAAGATCTGAGGAGTATTCATTACTTTTCACATGTACTTAATATTTTTGAGACGTTTATTGCAATGCATGTTTCGAAAAAAAATTCTCAGCTGTGAGCTCAACTCAAGTCGTTTAATATTTTGTCTCATGAATTTAGCTTCATCAGAATTAAATATCCTGGAAATGGAATTTTTCCAAGATAATTTTTATCGCAAAAAGTACTCTACACGTATAATTCCCTCTATATTTATTTTTTTTTAGTACCCAACAAGCATCGCCGGCGGAAAATATTCGATAATTGCTGTTCGCGATTTGACGACTGGCTATGATAGCACAAAACCCGATAAGAAGGCGGTGTTACCCACTTCCAAGTCCAGCCAAATGATAACATTCACGTTTGATAACGGGCTCGTTTGTACCTTGAGAACCAGCGGAACAGAACCAAAAATTAAATACTATAATGAGTTGTGTGCATCCCCGGAGTATCAGTAAGTAAAGAATAATCATTCTCAGCAAAATGAAATTCGAAAAAGAAAAGATCTTGTCCTCCCATAAATTATCTCCATTTCCTTCACCAGCTAATCCAGTGAAATAACAAACACTCATTGACCAATGATCGAAATTTATTTTATTTATTTTTCTTCCCAACAGGAACACGGAGACCCTCAAGGACATCCTCGCCGAGATGGTCTCGGCAGTTGTTGAGGAATTTCTGATGCCTAAGGCTAATTCATTAATCCCCCGGCCACCGTAAACCCCTTATATACATTTCCCTTAATTTTTTACATATGAATTGATACATCGAAAATACATTCAACCAGAGACA
The DNA here is from genome assembly GCA_030522845.1 of Psyttalia concolor. Classification (NCBI taxonomy): domain Eukaryota; kingdom Metazoa; phylum Arthropoda; class Insecta; order Hymenoptera; family Braconidae; genus Psyttalia; species Psyttalia concolor. Next base: position 17,121 of record JAPYZM010001099.1, read on the forward strand.
ATATAATGGCCGAATTCAAATTTAAATAAAAGAAGTACATATGATATATATTTTTAGAGAACAATATTTCTTTTTAAAAAAATCCACCTTTGTAAAACATAGAGGGGCAAAATTAATTTTTATTTCTAATTATGTTCTCCTTGAAAAACAATGCCATCATTCTTCTAACCAAATTTTTCCATTTTTCTTCCCCCAGGAAAAATCCTCTTGATGAAATATAAAAAAAAAAAAAAAAACTCTTCAATTCACCTCCAGTAAATCTTCCGATTATTTCCCCCCACTCTTCATATTTTTTGCATTCCTAATTCTCCTATTCTTCTTCTGCGTCTGTACCTGAAAAGTAATGCATTCGTCATCGAGAAAGTCCATGACATCATTAATCTTTCCACCGAAGCCCTCGGCCTTCAATTTCTCCCGCAAGGACTCCAGAGGGAGAGGTTCGTACGCCAGGATTTTCCCATAGAGTTCCCTGTCGTTCCTCAGAAGCTGTTGAAAGGCCGCCTTGATACTGAGGGCACCCCCAGACTGATCTGGCCCCTCCACCTCCTGGAATTCCATTTCCTCAGGGATGATCTTCCCCTTCGGAGACTTCCTGGCATTCAAGTGACGTTTCTTGACTACAGGCTCTTCGTTCTCACTGTCGGTGAGAGGCGTCTCCTGAGGGAGTGACTCTAGAGGAACCAGGGGGTGGAGCTCGTCGTAGATGTGCTCCAGGAGTTGAATTGCCCGGCACCTCTTCTGGGGCTTAAGTCCATATCTGTTAAGCTCCTCGCGAAGGTCTGGGGAGGCCATTCTAAGGTAGTCCAGGGGAGGAGTTACGGTGTGGGATATCTGAAGAGATGAGGGGGTTCTAGTCCTCTTCAGGGGGTTCACAGAGGGTGAGGGGAGTCGGTTGAGGCTCTCAGAATTGTCCCTCAAGGGAATTTTCTGAGCACTTTGCCTGGGAGATGGGGTCGAAAGTTGTTGATCTTGGAAGTAGTTAAGATTCTCGTCTGGAGGAGGGCCTGAACGACGATCTGGGGATGATCGCTGCGAGGTGCATCTGAGCTCTGACAATTGGGACACATTCTCCTGCGACGAACGCTCCATTACTTTGGCGACCTCTTCATCAGAAGATAGTACAATTGGACTGGGAAGAGGTCTCCCCTCACCTTCGCCATCAGCTTCTCTTGAATTCCTCTCTCTAAGAAGATCCTCATCATTATCATCACTCAAATTATGAGATGAGGCAAAGGAAACCTTTTCTCTTCCATCCAAAAATCCTTCGAGGCAATTAACATCGGATCCCATACTCTTGCTCGCATCAACTGGATTGATTCCCTCGGTTAAAATACAATCAGAACTTGTGGAGTGCTCCTCCCAGGTATCGAACGCCAGATCTTCAGAGATACTCAACCTCTCAGATTTGTTTTTCGATGGGTCTCCATGATTTCGACGTCTCATCTGAGAGCACTCATCCCGTGTGATTTCTTCATCTTCGGTATCGCTCTCCGCGCCCCGAGATTCCCTCCCAGGGGAATCCCCTACATTTCGTCTGGAATCGTCAAATGGAGATCTGACCCCTATCAGAGCCTTTCTATAATTTTCAATACTATTTTCCCTCTCTAGCTTCTTGTATCTACTGTACCTAGACTCCTCGAGCTCTTCATTATCGGGGATTTCAGTTGTCTCCATAAAATCATCATGGTTATCGTCACCAGGCCCAGCTCCTTTCCTCTCTTCTTCTTCATCTTCTTCATCGTAAATCCTCACAAAGCCCTCCCTTGGACGGGCCCGAATATCATTTTCCAAAATGCTTAGGGGTCCCATTCTATCTCTAGAAAATCCATCAATCTCCCTCGACTTCCTCTTCCCCCAAGGATCGGAATCGTCCAATTGAGGACACCTGACTCTGAAAGGATTTCTCTTGCAGTTCTCCATAATTTTCACTGGGGTCTCCCCATCAGTATCGGAATCTAGGACCCCTCTAGCCTGTTGTCTCTGGATTTTATCGATGAAAACACTGAGATCACTCTTCTGTTTGGTTTCACGATTTTTATTTGATGGAGAAGGTCGTTTTGACACCTTCGAAATGTTTGGAGATGGGAATTTTGGAGAATTCTCCGGAAAATCATCGAACATCTCGGAATCATCGAACAAGTCAGGAGATGTGGTATTCAATCGACGGTTGAATGATTTTTCAACTGATTCCCTAGAGTTCGTAATGATTTTTTTCACGTTCGGAGAGCCTTCGTCGATTAATCCATCGAGTGAAGAATCAATCTCAATAACTGGAGTTGCCGATGAATGTTCTGATGTCCTGTTTATGTTTTCTGGAATATTGTCATCAAGATCTGATCTTGAGAATTTGTCTGTATTTGTGGAAACGTTTGTAGATGCTTCAGTTTTTTCAGATTTTCTTAATGTGCTACTAATTTGTTTTGTATTAAAATCATTATCATCACTAGAATCTTCAATTGAGGATTTTTTGCGCAAACATTCGTTTGACAGTTGTTGACAATTGTTAAAAACATCTGCTACTCCCCCATTCTTTTGGGATCTATTAAGATTCTCATTTGTATCATTAAATCCTTGGAATGATGATTTTTGTTGAAGAACTCCAGCTGATGATGAATTTGGAGAATTCTCAAGGGCATTTAACGTTCTTCCACTCAAGTTTTTCTGATTCTTTTCCTCACCCAAAGAATCACTACCATCCCCGACTCCATCAACCGATGATTTTTGTTCAAAAAATTTTCCGGATGAACTCCCTCCCGAATTTTCAACAACATCCGAAGTACTTGTACCGATTCCAAATGCACTATTTACTTCTTCTCTCAGTCTCTCCAAGAATTTTAACAATTCCGTTATTCCATATTTGCTTCCCAAGAATATTATCTGCTGGAAAATATCTTTCCTACGCAAATCTTGCGGACAGATTTGTCCTGAGTATATGTACTTCAGGAAAATCAATGCCGCGTCATGATCAATATCGGACCAATGGATTTTATTTTTAATTGGATAACACTTTCTATCATTTCTATCCTCAAAATTGCAAGTCTCGTAATCTCTCGTAAGGGGATGACAACGAGTCCAAAATACGAGACTGTGTGCGTGAATGAAGCTCGTGTCCTTGACGAAGATTACAATGTCACTCAAGTAACTGCTGGCCACCATTTTACTCCAGTCATTCGCTAATGAAGTGATGAAATTATTATCGCTATTCACAGTGTCCAAACATTTTTTTATATTTCTCTCGGGATTGTCTACTGCACTCATGTCTTCACGTGAAGAATTATATGTCATTGGATTTATATCGAGAACATCAGCTGATTTCTGCCAATTTGAAGTTAAAGCTTCATTATCGATATTTGCCATCATCTTCTGATCTTCAGAAGAATCTGGAAAATCTGAATTACCATTTTCACTTGTCACAATCGCTTCGCGATCTGAATTTTTACCTTCACTCTTTTTAATCACTCTGTCATCTTCCTCTGTCGTCCTCTGAGCAACTGAATTATTTCCCTCGCCATCTTCAGTGATCATCAGAAGCTCCAAATTTTTCCTCTTACAGTATTCAATAGTTCGATGATCTTCACTGGTCTTTGCATTTAAATCTTCACCCCAAAAATCTTCATTCATTCCATGGTCATCAATTATCTTTGGAATGATTTTATCATCTGCACCAAATTTATCATCATCTAAATCATCTAAATCATCAGCCCGAAGAACTTCATTCGCCTTCTGATCTAATTCATCGTTTTCACTTCTTTTACTCATTTTACAATCTTTCATATTCTTCTGAAGATCTGAAATTGTTTTCTTATTTTTGTCAATCCTCCTACGATCTTCAACAGTCTTAATCTCCTCTAAACTCTCGTTCTCACCGTCTCTAATCATTTCACGATCCTCACCAGTCCTCCTGCCCCTCAAATCTTCAATCAAGTCATGATCTTCCCTCTTCTTCGTTCCCACTAAATTTCCCTCTCCAGTAATATCACAATTTTCAATGTCATTTATTTTATCCCCCTCTAAATCTTCACTAACTCTACGATCTTCACCAGTTATGTGTATCTCATCGAAACACTTACCCTCAATCCCTCTTCTGCTTATCCCCATAAGATCTCTCAGCTCCTCAACGTAATAGCCCTCATCATCAAGTCCCACAGACCGACTCCACAGACTCGCAGATTCGTTCCACCACTTCCTCAACTCTCCATGCCGTTTTACTCCCATGCTCTCCACACTTACGATTCCCCCTGTCTTCAGCTGCTGCTGCTGCTGCTGTTGAGTGATAGACTCAGACCCCACGAGCACCTCAGCGATCTTCTCGGTGAGAATCTGCTCCCTAATTTCCTGCGTTCGGTTCTGCAAAACTGTTGGGCCTAAAAGTTTCCTGTTTCTCCTCGGTCTCTCGGCAACTTGGTTCACAGGTTTATTCGTGGAGAATCCGAAAGAAACTAGAGTTGATCTTCTCTGGGAGGATGACATCTCGAGGACCTTCTCATCTTCTCCTGCGGCCAGGGCAATAGCCTCGTCCATTTCCTCCTGTTGTTCCACTTCGTTTAAAGACATGGAGAGAGCCAGGGCCAGTTGAATGTCAGGATCGTCTGCAGGAGTTGCTCGCCTGGAGATTGAGGGCCGCCTCTTGGCATTGGGGAGGGGTTTCGAGGGGAGACCGATGGCCTTCCGCTCCTTGGATTGTCTCTCCTGGAGCTCCACCGCTGCCAGAAGCCTCTCCGTGGAGACGTTGTTCTTCAACGCACAGTTCTTTGTGTGGATCAGCTGAATGTCGGAGGTACTGAAGGGCTTCAGACACAGGGGACAGACAAAAGTTGAGCTCTCCGCCTCGGTTTTTGCAAACAGAGTAGGAATTAACTGCTGATTTCGACGCGAGTCCGTTGGTTTCGGTCGCGGACGGTCTTTTCTGGTTGATGAGGTCTTCTTAGGTCTAATGGTTTGGACTGAGACCTTTGGGAGGATTTTCGGTGTCTGTTTTGGGGATTTGAAGTCTGCGAGACTGTCGTCAGTTGATGTATTTGAGAATTCAGAGAACTCGCTGCGCGGGTCTGATGGTTTCGATGATGTGGCCTCGCTGTGGAGAGAAGAAGAGTGGAATACAGTTTTTATGAGAGCAGGAGTGGAGGCATTTGAGTCTTGTGCATAAAAGAATCGTGAGCTAACCAGGAGA
>JAPYZM010001100.1:0-21508 GCA_030522845.1 Psyttalia concolor
ATAGAAAAAATTTATGGATATCATCCTTGAGGGGATTGACGTAAAACTTTTCAGCTTGAATGTGAAATACAAGGTACACGATTGTATGCACAATAGAGAGAGGGTCACTATCTTCTTTCTCATACATTCAAAGTTTATTATGAATCCTTTTTCTTGTTTCCTGGTGAAGTTAAAATGCCAAGTAAAAGAATAATAAGCAAGCATTTTTGCATTTGAAAAGTTTTTCGTGAAAAACGTAATGTTTTGCACTCAGCAGGAAAGGGAAGAGGGTTTTCTGAGGGGATGGAGGGGGTGGGGATGAGGGGGAAGATACTGGGAAAGTTATAAGTAAAAGATGGAGAGAAGCGGAGGACTGAATATAGAAGGGAATGGGGGGAGACATTAACGATCAAGGCAGTTGGAATGGCACCGGGGGAATGAAACAAAAAGCCACTGTGGTTCAGAGAATCCTGTTACCCTCCCACCACCTGACCTTACCCATCCCTGACGAAACTCCAATGTCCCCTCTGGTGTCTGACAAGTTCTACAGAAGTATAATGACTTTGAAAAAGAAGAAATTGTGGGTTTAGGGGGAATTATGCAAGCGAGGGGTGAGGGGAATTCTTGCTGAATTTTGTCGTTGTTATTCGCTGGAGCGTCTAGGATTTTTTTTTCGGAGTCAAAAGAAAATTATGGTTTGTGGGTGCAGACTTCGGCAACTGTCCTCTAGGAAGCCTCCGAGATTATTCTGAATGTTGATGTTTTTAGCCCTGACGATCGAGCCAGTGGGAGCTTACACTTTTTCGACAAAAGTGAAAACTCATTTTTTGGTGATTACTGTGAGATGACTTTATTAAAATAAAAATAGTTCATTAATTCAATTACCGAGAAACTCAATTAACATCAATTAACAAAAAAAAGAGAACTGAAATCAAAAAAAAATTGAAAAACGGAAGATTAAAGTCATGAGAGCAAAAAAAATGGTTTCTGCAATTAAGGAAATTACATTTGCTAAAATAAAAATAGGAGAGAAAAATTTAGTTAATTAAAATCATTTTTTTTTTGAAAAATATCTAGCCTCGAAGATATAATTTTAACATGCGTAAAATTTTCGATTGTAAATGCGGAAAATACGTAATATACTGAAGCTCAATTGTCACGAATCATTGGTGAGTACATGAAATTAGCGATTTATGGAGCTTAATCGGTAATTTCATTCACATAATTTATTACAGTCTGAACATTTCATTATGTCGACGAGAGGAGTAATTAACTATTTGAATTTGGGAATAGTTACTCCCGAAAGTATATGGGAGCGTCATAAAAGCAAACCGTTGACACATAATGAGACTGCCTAACAGGGAATACATGTGTATTCTAGAGTTATTGTTGTATGAGAATATGACCTAGCTATTTAATATATTGATCTACGTAATAGCGAATCAATCATTCATTGTTAGCCTTTGTAAACTCAATTACCCGAGTGATGAGTTTTATTAAAATTCGTTGACGTAATAGAATTGATTATAGATTAGCAAGGATAATCAGACTTTGGCCAATTTTTCTGGAAAATTCTCTTAAAATATCCGGACTTTTTATTGTCAGTTGATGAATTTACGATCAGATACACCGATAACTCATTCGCAATGGCCCACAACCAATGGCAACTCTCCATCTCTCCCGACGCCAATCTAAAAGTCATAAATGAGACGTCTCGCTCTTAATGCGTCGGCAATTCTACCCCCACCTTTTTTTTTTATTGAAAACGAAAAACCTCCGAGTCTTCATCCCCCGAGACCTTCGCTCAAAGCATAAAAATAGAGTTTAAACTCATCTCTTTTGAATTTTACAATCCCGTCCCCCATTACACATTTGTCTTTGCTGTACGTGACCTAAAAAAAAATTGGGAATCTTACGATTGCGATTGAGTTTCACTGCGAGCTAAACTAGAACGAGGTGATTTGCCATCTCACAGTAAGTGCACGACATGCTAAAGCACATCACCGCGATCCGCCCTTTCATTCCTTTCGCCAAACGATAAACCCCACCGTCAAAGTAGATAATCTGCGTATACCAGATCAAGTCAGATAAGATCCGCGGAATTCGTGAGATTTCAGGTGGAATGCAATCGGTTGTCTTTCAAATACGACAATGCAATTGTAATGAAATTGTTCGCGGCTTATGAAATACCCCCAATCAAAGGATTTTTTACTACTTTTTTGGTTGTTAAGAACTAAAAACGAAACGAAAAGAGTGGAGGTGAGGGTTAAACTTCCAGGAGTGTCTTTGAGAGTAGAAATGATATTCGTTTTTCATCCGTAAGCCCTTGACCTTTAGCGATCTTCATCAAAGAAGGGAATTTATACGGCGTTCCACATTCTTGTGGTGTCACAGGAAACGCTTGGATAGGATTTGGAATAGCTAGGATTAAATAGGATCCGGTATTACTCTCAATATAAAATTTCCAAAAAATTTTAACTGAAAAAAATGGGTAGTCCTGCCCGGGATCCGAACCCGGAACCTGCCAATTATGCATCGAGTGCTCTTTCGAATTCAGCCATTCGGCGTCTAACCAGTTCTTTATTTCGAATTTCTCCTACAGATTGAGTTCCGCCGTCCTCTTGATGGCAATCATTTTTACAACAAAGAAGACAATTTATATCGCGTTCCACACTCTTGTAACCTCTCAGGAAATGATTGAATAAGATTTGGAATAGCTAAGATTAAATAGGATTCGGTATTACTGTCAATATAAAATTTCCAAGAAATTTGAACTGAAAAAAATGGGTAGTCCAGACCGGGATTCGAACCCGGGAGCTTTCGATTATGCATCGGGTGTTCTTTCCGATAGAGTCCTCCTTACGACAACCATTTTTCCATCAAATAAGGAAATTTATGAAGGTCGAGAAAATCCCGAGAAAAAAAATCTCCTCAGTCTCAGAAATTGTCCGCAATTTTTTTTTTATAAATTCGATATGAGGGAGGCGGGAGGAAAAATTGTGTGAGAATTTCCATTCTTAATCAAACAGTTCCTCCCACTCCCTTCGTCTCTCATTCTTCCCACCCCCGTTCCTCTTTTTTTCTTAACGTCTTCCGGCCTCTTTGCTCACCGCCCCATTCTTTCATCCACATTCCAACCACCTTTGTCCCCCCATACATAACCTATATTGCGTATAACCCTATGTATATGGTACCAACGTATAACTCTTGATGCATGTGCGCATACATATGCAGTCACGTTAGTTGATATACGAGCACGACGCCGGATCATACTTTCAGCGTTCATTCGCGTTCCGCCCCAAATCCCACCGGTCGCGCTCAGTATTTTTTTTTTCTCGCCAGTTCCTATACAGATTTTTTTTGTCTTCCTCCCGTTGTTCTAGTCTTGAAAATTAATATTAAGGTGAGACCCTTTCGTAAATCAAAATGTCTCTATTGTTTCTACGTTTCGCCGTCTCCAGAAGGCAAAGAGAACGGACTGTGTTTGTCTTAATAATGATATTGCTTTGCTCGTAATCAACGAAGAAAGTAAATCACTGGATAAATAAACTTAGAACGCCCTGAGGTGCGAACCGAAAAAACAATTTGACTTGACTTCTTTTTTTTTTTCTAAAAGTTTTCTCGTCAGTGATAAATAAATATAATTAAAAAATATGAATTTCATTGTGCCCGTTGTCCACATTTTTTACAGCAAGAAAAAAAAGGGAGAAAATAGTGATGAGATCCGCCCTTAATTTTTTCAAATCCCCTCTGACGTTTATGAGCCCTTAACACATGACATCTCGTCCATTCAATTTCGTTTTCATTCCATTGTCATTCACAATGGACCAACAATAGGCTCCATTGTGTGAGCCCTCATGCGTGCCTCTAATGTGTGCATGCGAGCGTTGCAAAACTATAATTCAATTAAAAATTCGAGAAAAATTTCATTTGTCAGGGCTCTCTCGGTGCAATGAACTCTGTAAATATTCTCTTGTCACTAGATATTTACGTCAACAAGTGCAAAAAAAAATATATACAATTGCGGACCTTTGATGACCGATTGTTTACATACAAATGTCACGTATTGATATTAAAAAAATATATTGGATTCCACGTTCCCAACAAGTTTATTTCTGTTTAGAATCCAAACAAGTGCAATATCACTGTTTACACAAGAACTGCAAACAATATTTGACCTCTGAAAGTCGTGGACGTAGAAACAATAGACATTGTGATTTACACGGGAGAGTGGGATTTTAATCGTAGATTATAAGACTTGAAAAATTATGGAAATTGGTGACCAGTAATATAATATTAATTCTGATTGTATGAAAAAAATGTTGTGCCTATTTTTTTCTAAATGGAAAACAATCGATAATTTTAAGATTCGTAAATCACTTCTGACTTTCATAAGAACCGAATTTTTATCCACAGATGTGAATAAAAATTGTAATTACCCTTCAAACTCTCGACCAGATGATTCATGAAAATTATTCCATTGAAAGCCCACCCCGGCTTAATTTTCGATTTCAAACTGCCTGACCCGGCATTTAACTCTATTAAATAACTAGATACGATCAAAACACATTTTCACATCGAATAAATTTTAGTTTAAATATCGTGCAGAACTATTGGCGCAAAGTAGGTCGTCAGCTATGAATTTTCATCGGATATTTCCACAGTTATTCGACGTCATCATTTTTACACCACTGCCGCACTTTATTCCGCCGATATTTGCAGTTTAAGGAGTGAATATTACACTTATTCTTGAATTCTTGAGGTTCATATTCTCACAATTTTCTGGCGCTACATTTGATTGAAAATTTGAGCAATAAGATTTTTTTGAGTAACCTCTGGGCGTGTGGAACAGACGGCACGAAGACTGTTAGGAAGTGTTAGTGATTTTAGGGAGTCAACAGAAAGCCCTTGTAAGGTTTTCTAGGTTACAAGAAGGCCCTAGGAAGACTTAGGATACACTAAGGAAGCTCTTCAGAAGTACAGAAAGTCGCGGGAGAACTCTTAGAATGTTCAGACAGTCAGTTTTAAAAACTTAGATCGTAAGAATGATCTTAAGAAATGCCCCGGGTCGTGAAGTACCAGGAAAAGGCCTGAAGGGAAGGAAGAAGCCTCTGGTAGCCTCAGGACTTCATGCACAAGTGATTAATATACTCAGAAGGTCCTGGAAAGACTTCTAAGAAATTGAATAAGATCTACTTAGAAGCGTTACAACTTGGGTCCGAACCCGAAGGGGATTAGGAAACTCAAGGATTCAAAAAACCAATCAATAAAATAAGTAAATTTCTCCAGCAATATTTTACTCACGGGATAAAATCTAATTGAAAAATTACAATTAGTCGGGAAAACCCCAGAGTTTCCTCAATATTTCCCAAACTCCGATGTGAATGTTTCGATCAAAGAACATGTCCAACAAAGGATCGCAATTACCAAGCTAACTCACTGACGAAAAGATGATCACACGAATGCTGGACGAATTTTCGAAACTCACTCTGCTGAATACACTGTCGGTAATATGTGTAGTTAAAGTTGAAGGGTTGAAACCCTGCGAGGTCTGAGCAACGAAAGCTCGAGGTAGTGGAGTCAAACGAAGTACCGTCGAAACTCAAACTACTTGTCCATTAGCTGGTTTGCACTCGCGTGTGTTTAATGTCCCACGGGGTTCTGCCGTTGGGTCGACCCTCTCAGGACTCACCACTTAATACCAGATTTTAACCAATGACCAGCACGGTATTTAATCCCACAACTGTTATAATGCATTTTCGTAGTTCGGTGACTATTATCATTGCAAAGTAGTCATTCGTGACAATGGAGAGCTATTGGATTACGTGTGTTGTGGGTGAAAAGGTGGGGATTCCGGCTATCAGGCTATTTTCAATGGTTTGGCAGTGGGTGATAAGATTTTCATGGGTCCAGGTTCATTTTGAAGAGATTTCTCTGAGTGATAAAAAATAAACTGACTATTGGGAGGGGAAGACGGTTACTCGGAGGTCTCGGGTTCGAGTCCCGGCTCGGGCTCTGCGACTTTTTCTCTAGAAAATTCGAATATTCTTTAGAATTTGATGTATAAGGGAGATAGGCGGTGTTGGTTAATGGATTTCTGGACGAAGAATTCCATCGTTCCTGGTAGCTCACTTAGAAGAGTGTCTGACGAGTAATTGGAAGGTCCCAGGTTCAATGCCCCGCCCGACCTCCCGAATTTTTTTTCTAGAAAATTCTAATGTTCTTTTTCTTACATTTCTACTTACTTAACTAAAGAGGACTTATTTCCCTCCAAATGAAAACAAATAAAATATTATTCGAAAGGATAGTACAATTTGAAAAAAAAAAAAAGAATTCTGATAAAAAAAAAATTGAAAATACATATTATTAAGTTCACCAATGAAATGTTTGATGGATGCTATATTTTTTTCTCAGTGGAGGGGCATTAACTGGAGTTAACGCTCCAAATACCATTAGATCGGAGAGCGAAGGCAAAAAATAAATTTTCGAGACAGGTATCACAAAAACAAACATGCAATAACCCAGTAATAATAAATTCAACCATTGAAATATTCCCGTGCAACAAATAGTGATGTCAAGTGGTTCATTTTACCTCAAAGTGTGTAAGGATTCTTCAGACGCTTTGTCGATGTCCTGAGGGTTTACTCTATATGCACACTGTGGCTTCATCGTCTCCAACATAGTTTGGGGTCGTCGCTGAACGGGGGTCGAGGGGGACGACGAAGGGGGGAGGAGGGGGGAGTAAGGGGTTTGTTGAGACTTAAGTAGGCGCCATTTCGACCGCTTTCAACCCACTGCCAGTGAAATATAAGCCATGGCTCTGGGCGCAATCTCCTAGGCCCCCGGCCTCCCCACTTTGCCCCCTGAAATATTCTCGACTCGCTCTCCTGTCCTCTGGAGTTAAAACCTCTTCTGCCCTTGTGTAACCTGTTTTGAGCTCAAAAGCCACAGCGTTAGTCTCTCGACTCCAGTGAAAAAGAGTGGGTGTAAATCATTTCAATTTATTTTTATCCTTCGCTGCGGGAAAAACTGGGGATATTGGGGAGGGCTGAGGTGTACAAAGATGGGGACTTTATTTTTTAAAGACCTCACTAGCGCAAGATGTTGTCGGGGGAGGGGTAGGTGGAGTTGAGTCTTCAATAGTTTTCAGAGGATATTTCAATTTTTTTATGTTGATAATTAATTAATTACTTTTTTTTTTCGAAACCATTTTGGAAACAAAAGGGAGTAATTTATAAAAAACAACGGACTCAACAGTTGAGTTTTCCGAGATATTTTCTTCATTTCCAATTATGCTACTGACTGTCGAAAGTTATTCTCCTTTTCTGATGTTCTGTCGGGGACCGAACAAAATCTTTTATTTAAAAATTTATTATTTAATGAGAAGCCAAACAAAAATCCTAAAGAGCTGGAAAAACATTAAGGGGTCACGGTAATGAGACGCATGGAGAGTATATACCCGCGGTTGTGTAAGTCCCGTTACTTATAATTCTCGACGTACGGAAGTGGAGTGGAAGACCTCGCTACCGCGTTAATTAATTTTCTCACCCTCGGTGGTGATGGGCAGAATGCTGTTGCCCCATACCGTATAACTTTTCTTTTGTCCTGCCTCCTTAGGTAGTGGGGGATACGTGATAATGTCGGCTCATTTATGGCTGATAATTTTATCGGCTCTATCCACTTTTTTTTTATCCCACAAACTCGAAGGCAGATGAATTTAATTAATGAGCAAATATTTTATGCCAGCGCTCGGATTACTCAAGAAAATTTATCTCAGGATGAGGGTGAAGGGATAGATGGATTGACAAAAAAAAGAGAATTTTGAAAAAATTATTTTTTGAGGTTAGAATTTTTTAAAGGCAATTTTAATGAGTGGCAGTGATTAAAGGCTGATTGTTTTGCCATTAATAATTCTGATGCAATTTCAATTACCATAAATACGGCGACATACTCGACATTGCTTGTGGCACTACTCAAACGCAGCAAGGCACGTACAATCATCCGAAGTGTACGAGTAGGGTTAGGGTACTGGGTTTGGTACGTGGGAGCCACAGTGGTAGATAATTGCTTTGAAGCTCTCACTCGCCGTGGTGGTGGGTAGAGATATCTATGAAGAGTCAGGGCACGTGCTGGTTACAACAAGGATGTTACGATGGGGCGAGGGGAGGTTAGGATCGAACGTGTTAAGACTTTTCAGGTGAAAATGCGTCGAGTTTTGGTTCAATCGGGGATTTTTCTGACATTTCGGAGGGTAAAGATGACGATTGGGGGAATATTCAAATATCGTGACGATTGGGGATAAGAATATTTTGCTTTGGTTACTGAGAAGCCACGCCCCGTGCTCGCTTCGCTCGCCAATCATCAGGCTAACCACGCCCCTCGCTCGCTTCGCTCTCTCTACCCTCCCATAAGTATTATTTCAATAGTGGTATTCATGACAATTCAGAGTTATTTGGTTATTGCGAAGATCTTTCTAACATTCTGGAGAGTAGAGGTGACATTTGGGGAATTTTTGGGGAAGCATCGTGACTATTTGTGATAAGAAGTTGGAGAGAATATTTTGTTCCATTTATGAAAAAACTACGCCCTCTGCGGACTGGGCTCTCCAATCACAAGGCGAAGCCACGCCCCCCGCTCAATTCGCTCTCCAATCACGAGGCGAAGCCACGGCCTCTATCCGCTTCGCTCTTTCTCTCTTTCTCTCCGCCTCTCAAAAGTCTTCCAATAGTAGGGCATTTTTTGTCGGAGAATATATCGATTGGTAAATACTATTGTCATTCATCATTTTGGCATAAATCGATCTGTCTCTGGTTCTTCTAAATCTAGTCCTGACTGGTAATATACCGAGTTGAAACTTTTTTTTCTTCATGTCTTTATAAAGGAAACGGAACGTCAATTCATGGAGCCACCAGACGTAAAAGAGTCACGCCCTTCAAAAATAAATTCCTCTCTCGCGGAAGGAATTGATCAGGGTCGCTGGAAAATCCACCCCCGATCAAAGCTCTGATCATGAGAATTAAATCTGAAACACATTCTATATCCACAATCAGTGATTCAACCCACGTACAACACGTCTATACACCCTCATCACGAGTGGTTTTGGAGTTATCGTTATTCTACAAGCGGATTTCCAGCCTGATCACAACCACTGCACTGTGGAAAATTAGATTATAATCGTGGGTAAATTGGCACAGGTAGAAGTGAAACTCACTGAACTCACCGGCATTACTATCCACTATTTTCTCCGGCTGTCAGGAAGAATGGCTATCACAAGAGAAAATAAACTTGTCTTCAGATTGGGAGTTGAGCAAGAGTTTAAGGTTTTTTCTTTTAGTACCAAAAGTTTTGAATAGAAAATGTTGAACAGTATTTTTTCATTGCTTTTTTATGTCGATGAAATTATGGACGAGGAGGATCGTAAAATATTAATTTCTTAATAACAATTATTTGTTGATTGACGTATCAAATACCAAGAAAAAAAGGGTTGATAATTGTTGGTTGGGAATAAATTTGAAAATTTATGCAATTTATATTTCAATGATTTTTCATCTTGGCTAAACTTCAAGAGATATTTTAGGGCGAAGTCTTATTCAGAATACTTGGTATCCAATAGATTTTGCAAGTGGAATCTGAAAATGCTCTGCCAATGCCACGAAAATGTCCATAGCGGTAGTACCATTTATATCACAATCTCCTACTTTTATCCACTTTCCGGGGGAGTTAAGACTCCCAATCCGACTTTTCTCGGACTTTTGCTTTCATCTACCATATAAATATCGGAATAAACGAAATCATATAACGTACGTTATCGTCTAATACTGAGATCTCCGGTTCCACGAACATGGCTTTCCGATTTTTATTCGTCCCCGTGGTTTTTATATCAGTACTTAATGATCTTGGAGTTTACAAATGTTGCCATTGTTTCGTCCGGTCGTAAACACACTTTCATGGAAAACGGTTGGGGGAAAATTTTACATCATAACATAATTTCTCGAGTGTTTTCTTTTATTTCTGATTTTCTTCATTTCAATTTTCATTGTTTTGCAATTTCTTAATTAATTATTGGCAATAATTTTGGACGAATATTTGCAAAACTGATGGAATGGTTTACCGAACGAATCTGTCATTTTTTCTTCAAATGCATTTTTTATTATTTTTTTCTACCGACAAAAGTTGAAGATAACAATTTCATATAGTTCGGATACATGTGATCTAGTATTAGTGGATAAATATTTTACAATTATGAGCAGCTTATGTGAAGCTTAATCTAATGTGATCTGATTTTTATTGAATACACAATGACGTCTCCTCTAATTTGTATTTGCACATATTTCATATTAATCTGCTCTGATATCCGCTGCCCTCAATATCCCCCCGCAGAGATCAGAATGTCAGTGAACACCCTGTCCCATCAGTTTCCGTTGACGTTTGATCCTCATGACGACTCAATAAAAATCAAGCGTATAATCCCCCTGATTGAGTAAATCTCTCCAACATCTGTCATAATTCACACCAGAAAAGACCCCTTCACTTCTACCCTTCCAAACATTCACCCACAATTGCTGTTTATTCAACGAATAACGGAATGGTGCGTGAAAATGATAGAGGTTTCTGCCATTGCACGTATTTATCCAGCTTAGTGTCGTAAAAATTATCTGTGCAGCATCGATGTTGGTGAACGTGTGGGGATGGCTGGGGATGGTCATTTGTGGAATTGACCACCTGGTCAAATTGCCTATCCCTCTCGTACTCCTGCACATGTGCTACCTGGCCGAACCGACGGTTGCAGGTAATTTGTTAACTGAATTTGAATAATACGAGGAGGGAAATAAAAAAAAATGGCATGGGTGGTATGAGGCGTGTCGCCGATTCGTGCCCAATTAGTAACAAAATAAACGTATTTTCCCTGGCCACTGGTATACTTTATGATTTTAGGGAAATTTTCGGGGATATTCGCCGTGGATAATTACATTAGCCTCAGTCAATGTACATAATTTTGATTTTCACTTCCTAAATTGACTCAATTTTTTTGCATAATTTTTACTTTATTTAGTAAGATATCGTCGTGATGTCTCCCAAATGAACTCAATTTTTTTCATTAATTTTCAAAAACTATTTTTCACTCGGAAAAGATCATTAATCATGAATCGAGCCTCGTAGAACCCTCGTCAGGTATTTTCCTCGTAATTTACCGCCAATACTCACATGTTCCGTTCATTTCTGATAGAGTCATCTCGTCAGCAGGCATCGCAAAATGTGATTATACTCTTCGTCGTCGGAGGGGGTAAAACGCAAAAGATAAAAAAAAATGACAGCCGTTGATAAAAGAGCAATAACCACAGAGTGGTTATTAATTGTTCCGATATCGGTGTTCACATTCCAACTCGAATGATATAAGAGTTAATCCCCTGAAGTGTATAGTGAAGATCGCTCTCTCCTTCACCAGCTTCCATCAAAATGTCAAGCCACTACACTATTCACCCGCCCTTCTGTCTTCAGCATCTATTTGCATCGTTGCATATGTAGACTGAATAATACACTGGAGCCCCATATATTTGGCGTTTATGCAGTCTCTTTGCATTATGCTTGGATAGCCCGAAGGAGTAGAAGAAGTGGGTATGACTCCGAAATTTACGACAGCAAAATTCTATTGTCGAGATATGGGAAGAAAAAAAAATATTGGCGTGTGTTCAGGATGTTTTTGCGGTGTTGATGGTGATGATATTCTTCCTGTAAACAATTTAATGCGACAGTATGTGTCCGTAAAAAAATGAAATTTCACGTAACGGCGTGTTTTATTGATGCTACAAAAAGTAGTAAAAAATTCTACCAACCCATCTAGTTTTTTTGGTACGGATGCATAATGGGAATTGTTACGGACCTACGCTGAGCTCTGAACTCATATTTTAGGGCTGCAGTCGTAAAATAGTACTTCACACAGACAATGAGGGACAATAATTCGGAGGATTCCTGGTGACTTTGTATTTTGTGTTTATTGGAACATCATCCTCTGGCTGATCAATATCTAACTTAAATGATCAGCTACCGATTGAACTCGTTTGTTCAAATTCCTCTGCACGCCGTAGGACGAATCGGTAATTATTATCTCCGGATAGGACCTTTATTGAGCCTGGTCAGCTAATCACTTGCTGATGAGGATCGTCTGCTTCACTAGATTCGGCCAAATGACTCGTCATGATATCTTTATTGATTTCCTAACCTCATGGTGGCACGACCAAATTCTAATTCGAGACTGACTCCAAGACAGAGTCGAAGAGATTCTGAAAGGGGTGCATCCAACGCCAAATGATCAATCTCCGGTTAAACTCTCTTGCCAAAGTTCTTCTACACTCTGTAAGACGAACCAGATCAAAAGATTAGTATATCCGGGTAAAATATTCTCTATTGAGCCTAGTCAGATGATTATTTACTCATGAGGATTGCCTGTTTCACTAGATTGGCCCAAATGAATCTTCACAATGTCTTTATCGAGTCCCTAACCTCCTGGTGGCCCGACCAAATTCTAATTAAAGGCTGACTTTAAAAGGGAGTCCAAAAGATTCTGAAATGGTTGCATCCAACGCCAAATCTTCTATTGAGCCTGGTTAATTGATTACTTCCTGACGGTTATTTGCTTCACTAGTATCATCCAAATGAGTCTCCCTGACGTCTGGATCGCGCCCATCATCTCCCGGTGACCCGACCAACCTCTCCTTTAAGACTGACTCCCAGGAAACTCTGAAATGGTTGAATCCAACGTCATTTCAACATCATCTCCACCGACGATATTTGATCCCAACATTACATTCCATCTTCACAGCATCAGATGCAGACGTTCCCCAAAGAATTCTGTCACCTCTCAAGAAAAAAGAACACTGAGACACTCTCATCTCACCTCATGTTCTCCAGTGACCTTCAATTTACATTAATAATGTACCTTGTCTCTCCTTGCCGACTGCACTCGCTCCACCTTTGCGCCTTCTACCATCTCCTGGATCTACTGGGAGTCTTCCTAATTAATTGCTTCCATGGGATAAAGTGCAGCCGGACTCAACAACGGACTGGGAATTTAAATAGCACCGACTCGAGTGGCAGCCTCGTTCTTTTCTTTATCGCGCTATTTTCCGCTCTTTTTTTTTCCCCTTCAAGTCCCTCTATTTTCTATTTTATCTTCCACTTTTTTTCTTCCCCATCCTGCTTCGCCGCTCGTTTCCTCGTTCTCTTCGCTGGTGAGTTCATTCATCTGATTCAAGAGGCAGAGATGAAGAGGAAGAGAGATGCAGAAGTGAGAGGTGCAGCAAGTCCGGAGTTGAAGGGAGAATAGGAAGGGCTGAGAGTGCGGTGTTTTGTTCGGAAGAATAGGGGATTTTTTTGCGGGGTTGGGCGAGTTATGGGGTTATACTCTGCCCGGTTACCTGTTGATTTTGTATCTCATGGGAGAGGAAAGCTGGTATAGCCCACCTAAAACGATTATTGATAGATTTTTTTGGGATTTGAGGTTTATCAGTCTTTAAATTGGTGCAAATAGTTCTGTACGAGCAATTTTTTCCGTGAAAATAAATTTCGAAGCCTTTAATCAACTCGATATTTTTGTTAATGGAATGGTTCAGTTGCCTCGGAAGTCGCTCGGCACGGCTGTAATATGAGTCTTTATAAATCGGGAACAATTCAACCGAAAATGTATTTATTCGGCCCAGCAGTGGTTGACCGAGACTGAATTTTTATTGAATATTTGATATTGATACCTATCATGCAAAATCCCTAAGCCGATTAGCGTGAAATGATGAAATTTCGTCAGCTGTGCAAAAACGTTCAAACTATCCGGAGAGGCCTCAGCGCTTGTCAGTGGAGCCGACAGATGATTGATTTCCCGAGTTCAGCGAACGTGTATTGATACCTATTCATGAAAAATTCATTCAAATGTTCCTTTCAAATTCCAAAAGGTTACTAACAGACATTTCAGACTGGTTCAGTAGCGCTGAAGAACTTTCATATTGTTGATCCAAGAGCTCGAAATTTCTTGGCAGAATATCAAAATACCAGGAGTTACATCGTCGTACTGTGTATACATCAAGTCGCGCGATGACCCGATTATCGATATGACAGAGGGCGGTAGGTTCTCGTTATTTTTCACTGGAATCGCGCCAGATTCGAAGAAATGTCATGCGACGGGAAAGCACGATTTTTTATCTGAAATTTTTTGCTGCAGGAAGTGGATACACTTCTGGATTAAATCATCGAGAAAATTATAGATGAACAACATGGGATTGAGGCAATGAAATTTTGTGTGGGAAAACAAAAAGTTCTGGTGTGCTGTCGTTAAAGTAGAAATTTCTTCATAAATACCTTCCTATATGACTTACAAAAACCCCTACTGGAGACCATTTCGTATAGAAATCGAACCGGGAATCTTCCGGTGACACGTCATACGTTTCTCCAGCTGAACTATTGGTTTCTTACTGTGCTGGATGTATGGCGATGAAGTAACCTATCGGATAGACACCTAGTTACCAGAGGCCGTAGATGAAGACTCGCTTCGAAGTCAATTGAAGGCCGTCACGTATCCGACATGAACGCAATCAGTTCTCAATTCATGTAATTGGAAAGCAGTCAGCCATATTCTTGAACTTCGAACTGCTTTGCTTCTCTGAGCTTATTCCGAAAATGACTTCCATTTATGAATCTTCCTTCTATCAGATACTTTTTGCTAATCAAAAGGTATTGAACCGCTAACCGAAGAGGATATGGTGAAAGGATAAATAACAAAGCAATTTAAGATGAAGTCTTTCTCATCTAATATTCGTGATATTGATCGTTGCAAATCCGAACCAGCATCTTCTTTTTGTTTGAGAAAATAATGATCGAACAAAGCAGAATTTCAGAATTAAAGTTTTGGATGACATGATGAACCATTCTCCTCGCACATTCATGGACTAACACCATTTCTTTATCAGTTGAATTCAGTATATGCTCCGGCATTCTCCTGTTATACATCGTTGACTGCTTGAGCTGAACTGCCGGTTTCTCGTTATGCTATATGGCACGATGATGTAACCTTTTGAGTAAAGACTTAATTAGCAAATGCAGTACATGAAGACGTGCTTTGCTTAGAAGTGAATTGAAGCCTCTCAGCTGCCGCACATCAAGGCAATTAGATCTCAATTCATGTAATTGGAAACTAGTCAACCATATGCAGAGATTCCGAATGAACGACATAGCTCATCTTCTCTGTACATATACCGAAAATGAATTCCACTTCCAACGCTTCCTGTTATCCGAAAACCTCCAGTAATTATCAGGTGATGGAGGTGGATCATGTGATGAGAGAACAATCCGGATGGTTTCTAATACGATGAGGTCGTCTCCAATATTCTTGACATGAGCCATGACAAAACAGACTCCAAGCTGTAACTTCTTACAAGTCGTCTATTCATCAATGAAGTTATTTGAAATCAATTCTGATACCCTCAACTTTACAATAGGTAATGATTGATTAAGGCAGTTTTATTTCTGCAATTAATGTCTAGATGCTCTCTTGCTAATGCTGTAAATGTCTCATCAATCTTTGATTTCGGCAATCAACTGATGAAAGACAAGATGGAGAGCTCTCTATTCCTGACGTTCAAAGCAGGTACGCAGGATCTGGTCAGTTAGACGAGGGAGAAGGGAGAGAGGTCAAGTAACGATGCGGGCCATTTGGTCAGGGAAGAGAACATTCACGAAGGTTCTATGGCATCAACATCGGGAGCACTCACGGTTGAAGCAGCAGTTTACCTCTAGGAATATTCTACCGGCGAACTATTGCCCAGGATTAATACGCTCGAGTGGCTAGATTAGAAAGCGTCCGGTGCCACTTTCCTAGTCCAGCTCGAGTTATTAACGAGATTTACGGGTCACTGAGAATTTAAATCCTTTTCCACCAATTCCCCAAAAATGCACCAAAGATTTGTTGTTAGTGTTCTAAGGGCAGTAAAATATTTCGCTGGGAAATCGGGGTAATGTGGCAGAGTTAATCCGTTGAGAAATAATTTCACCAGAAGCAGCCACGAAGGACAGCCAGAAAAAAATCCGAAGAATTTCGATGTTTGTACCCATGTTCATTTAATGCTAGAGTTATTTGCAAACAAATATTTGATTATTTCACCGATGACTGTAGACCATAAAGAGTTGATAATTTCCCCTTGCAGACAATGTCCTCTTCCACTTGATTGAATAAATATAAACATTGATGAAGAATCATTGATAGCAGCACTCTCAACATGCTGTTCCCATAAAAGGATTGATGTGCGGACAGATACAGGGGTTATACCATGTTTCTACGTCATCGTAACTGCGAATAACTGTCCATCGAGGAGAGGACATTCCTCCTCATGTAGCACTTTGAAATATGCCCAACACAAGTACAAATCTGTGTTTATTTAATATTTCCACTTTGAATGCTTGGATGTCTGGTTTATTTGGAATTTCATCTTGAATGATTTAGTTTCATGCATTGAAATGGTTTATGTTATTCAACAAACATCATGTCAACGTCAATCATGTATATTCGTGACAGAACCCATCTATCTGGCTGCCTTTCCGCAATGACTTACCATACGTAAAATCTCGTTGTAGAAAGAGTGGAGAATCACCTGAAATTGTGATTTCAAAGATAAATACACCCTAGAGAGAAGTTATAAGCTAGAGGATCCGGTTACCTCTGCAAATGGAAATTGAGCCAAAATTTCGGGTCTACCAGCCCGGAAGAATGTCGAATTAGCTTCCGCAGTTGGTGCTCTACTCAGAAAATATCTGTTATCGCGTTAATTCTAGGAATATTAATCTCACTTGAGTTGAGTTCGAGTATTTTCAGCTGCATCATGAACACGTGTCGGAGGTAATTTGGGAAAGAAGGATAGTAGGCTGATAGGTTATGACATCTTCCGCAATTTGCTGGAATGGTGGAGATGATGATGACGCTGACACTGATGATGATGCTGATAGTAACAATGATCATTCCAATATACAGAGCTTCCTCCTCATGCCCTAGTCCATCATTCTTCCACCTGTCAGCATTTGGACATATGACATCATTCAATCTTTAACCATCATGGTATTCAACTTCCTCTGAATGCGGTTAGACATCTGAATGTTTTCCTCACGGTTGTCAGAAAGTATGCGCATTTATAATCGCATACATGCCGAATACAAAGCACACTCCAGTCGAAATTCAATTCTATCTCTGCCGTTTAAAAGGGAGGAAATAAAATTTTTGTTTCTTCGGCTTTGAACATCCAGATTCTCATTCAACATCTGAGCCCTTTGTGAGCGCTTTGTCGACCACAACGAGGAGAAATTTCAAGGCTTTGTGGAATGCCGTGATATTACCAAGTTTTAGGAAGCAAAATTCCGAAATTTTCAACTGAATGACCTCATCCCAGCATATTTTAGTATTCAAGAATTATGAGGAAGCTTTTCATCTTTATCTTTGCTGATGCATGGGTAATACTGGAGTACATATAGTTTTGTTAATGAGATAGACCTCTGATTCTATGCCATGATCTTTTCCAGTGCTTCGGAGATAATTGACCGGCAAATTCCAGCAGCTAGGAGCCACTGATGGTACTCGAGAGCTTTGTCGATTTTAATACTGACGAGAGCGATTTCTTTCACATCTGGGGGATTCTTTGATACTTTGGGGACACAGATTATGCGCGCTTCCACGGACAAGATTACTCAAATCTGGCAGAGGGAGTGGAAACTCGTGTTTGAGTGAGATGGATTTATTCGCGTGATTCTTCTCCACTGCTTGGAATAAGTGAAAAATTACAAATTTTCAGAAGTTTTTGGAGGTCCGGAGAGGAAATGGGAGAATAATTCGGGTCGACAGGGAGCTCGTACGGGGAGCAAAAGGGTCTGATTCTCGTAAGGGATAAAAAATGAAGACTGTGAGAGAGGTCAGCGTTTATCAGCACTGGATTAGCCTTGATCATTTTTGTTCATCTTGACTCAGTCGTTTTCCAGCTTGATTTCATTTTTATTCTCTGGTAGATTAGCTGCTCATTCTATGATGACAGCGTGCCAACCTTACCGATATTATAATTCTTCATCTAGGGAATTCTTGCGGCCAAATTTAAAGCCATGTCAGCATTCAGCCTTTTCGAGTATTCTTCATCTATTTACCAATATTCTTGGGACACTCTCGTTCACGGTTTTCAATGACTCAGAATAAATCTGGTGTACAAGAGAAATCAACGTCATCCGTTTTTCAACCCAGTCACCTCCGTAAATCTGAAAGCTTGAAAACTCCTGCTCTTCCGGCACATCTGAAATAATCAATACAGCTGGAATCCAGGCAAACGTTTAACCCATAAAAAACCCTCTTCTCTGTTTTTCCTCACAACAACGAGTTCCCACTTCTGAAAAAATCCTCTTTCACTGATTTCACCGTTGTCATTATCATGCGCTCGCAGATTTCCATCTCTATTTAATATTTCTCCACTTGAATCACTGGTTTTTCACTTTACAAAAACTGTTTCCGAATGCCCAAAAAAAAAAAACCAATAAGGGTGTTTGATTGCAGCTCACTGAATGCATGAATAATCGAATAATCTGATGTGAAAATGAATGTGTTATCATTTGTAGGAAAATTCGCTGAATTTTATTTCTTTTTGTTTTTTTTTATAAACCGACCTATTACGAAAAAATTATTTCCCATTATTACCATCAACATATTACGCCACATCATCTCATTGGACCGCCTGAGTTTGCCCGGGAAATTCAAATTCATAAAATGTAAAATGGTTTTCCCGAGGTTTGGCGGGTGTCATACGATATCATGAGGTTAAAAGCTAGAGTGCGCAATGATTGGGAACAACAGTGCTCTCATTTCGCAAAGAAAAACACGACCGAACACTCCAAATCCCCCTCACCCCTCACCCCAAAAATCCGTGACTTAATGTCGACACGCAATTTGCGGTTGTCATTCACAATGTGCATACATGGAACGCGTCACTAAATGGTATTAACCAGGATGGCACAGAGTACAGTTGAAGCCCCTCATCCAACAGATAGGGAAACGGGGGGGGGGGGGGGGGGGGGCCCCAGCAACCTCGAGGGCAAACATTACGAATCTATCGATCCCATATAGCACTGGAGTGCCCTGTGCTAAAGCACGCAACAGTGAATGCACCATAGTAGGTGGCTACACGCATATTTAACAATACGGACGTTGGCGCTTATTCGCTCGTTACTGGTCCTGGAAACCCTCTCGGCACAGATGGGCGTCGTTTTGTCACGCTATAACGCGTTTCAGCTACATCCACCTCTTTACTCACCCTTTAGCCACCCCCCGCCCTCCCTCTCATATCTCTCGGGCTCTCCTGGTGTCCTTTGGCCTGGTGAAATTGACGGCGATTCGCTTGTAGTTCGATTTTGCAGGAATA
The DNA here is from genome assembly GCA_030522845.1 of Psyttalia concolor. Taxonomy (NCBI): domain Eukaryota; kingdom Metazoa; phylum Arthropoda; class Insecta; order Hymenoptera; family Braconidae; genus Psyttalia; species Psyttalia concolor. The sequence continues at coordinate 19,404 of JAPYZM010001100.1, forward strand.
CTCTCATAACTGGATGCGAAGTGTCATTGTCGTTGAACTTTATTGTGTGGCAATTTTCGGATGGGATGAAAGGAATTGGGGAGAACAATTGAGAATGGGTTTGGAAATGGTGGGTCTTGGCGTTTTAGGATGAATAAATTCTGTAGAATACAAGACAATACAAGACATGTACAATACCCTAGAAGAGGTCTCATCATTGTTGGTTCTTGGGTAACAGATGGTTATGAGAATTAGAATTGAGATGTCACAGCAGGAATGAAAAGTACTTTTGGTCTGGTAGCGAGAAGTTTGGTTGGGGATGAGAAGTTTTATCTGGTCCTGCATTGTCAGGACAATCTGCCGAAGGCCTACAGTCATCCAGACGGACATTCGGAGTAGACCAATCTTCAGCTTACCTCATCAGGTATAATTGGCCAAGCTAGTCAGATAATTGGGACAACTCAAAGTATCAAGTAGCTGTCTACAGAGAGCACAAAAAAATAGATGATTGATCAGTTGAATCGTCAGGACTGTCCATTGACAATATCGAAAATTGCTATTGTAATCATTCTTCATCCCACATCGGTCTCATATCCTTTATCATCCAGTTCCATTGTCACCGCGAAAAAAATTAATGCAATTGATCATACCAACAATTCAATCAACATTAAAACTCCATATACGAGTTGTGATCATAAAAGCCCATCGTTGAAAGCTCACGAATGTCATTTCAATTCATCCATTCTGATGCTGTAATTGGAGACAAAGTGACACTCGTTTTAACCCCAGCTATTTCGGCGGGGGAAAAAATAAAAATGAAAAAATACCTGCTGTAACTAGTGAATGAATATAGCTGTGAAAAGGTGTAGCTGTTAATTACAAAGGTGGTCACTGATGACGAGGGTGGCGAGAAAAGGAAAAATGTGAGGCAAAAAGAAAAAGCCAAGGGAGACGGAAAAAAGAAGTATGAAGAAAAAGACCGGGTTCGTCTGGCGTCAAAATAAAAATCTCTCTGGCACTGCTGTCTCGTCTGATAACCGGACATACAGGGTAAAGGGTTGGAGGGCCGAGACGGGGGGGGGGGGGCGGAGGACCCCTCCCAAGTTACTTTCACTGCTGCTCGTTTGCATATCATTTGCCGACCACCATGAATATGCATACCCTTGTATATTTCCCAGAGTTCTCTGTTATATGGCGACGATTAACGAGTACCAGCCAACTATTACATAACCCTAATTAACGAAAATACATTTTCAAAGTCTGGTTGGTAAAGCAATTAACAAGTTTTTTAATGTTGATATGATTCGGAGAGTTTGGGACAAGACAGTGCCAATTAAAATATAAATCTTGAGTTATGAAGAAATAGTTTTTTTATGGATTTTCCTGGAAAGCTGAACCAAACTGAAATGAGAGGTAATTATTATTTAAAAATTGGTCGGGGTTGTTGGTCGCTCGCTACGCTCGCTCCCATTGTTGTTGCGTTGAACTACTATCTTCCCGATTAATTTTCAGCACAATTCGTAACGCGACTTTTTTCTTTTATTCGGCCCTTGGCGAGCCTCGTAACGGACTTCCCGATAGACTGAAATATTAACCTAGAAATTTACGGGGTGGGGGGAATTTACTTCCGTCCGAATGGGATGTAGACAAAGTCAATGCCTATCGATCGCGATCACAATCCCTTCAATCGGATGACACTTCTGCACGGGAGCGTGAACGATAGAAATTGAAAAATCCAAATTTCTTGTAATCCTTACTTTTTAAAAAACTCAAAAAGGGGTGGGGGGATTGCGCTCCCAAACTAATCCGATCTTGTCTTTGATGATGCCTATCGATCGCAATCAAAATCCTCTCGATCGGATGACTCCTCTGCGCGGGAGTGTGAACGAAAGGAATTGAAAGTTGAAATCATCCCATAATTTCTTGTAATCCTTATTTTTTAAAAAACTCAAAAAGGAGTGGGGGGAATTTCGCTCCCGAACTTATCCGATCTTGTCCTTGATGAGATCTATCGATCGCGACGAAAGTTTTTTCGATCGCACCATCCGTTCGTCCGGGAACGTGAACAAAAAAAAGTGATCACACACACACACACACACACACACACACACACACACACACACACA
>JAPYZM010001101.1:0-28426 GCA_030522845.1 Psyttalia concolor
AGAGTCCGTACTGAAAGAGTAGTAGTCAGTCTGGCCGCGCGCGCCTTCCACTATACTGTCCAATTCCACCTACTTATCCCCAAAAAATCGAGCCTAGTCATACTCGTTTAAAATTTTCATTTTTATCCTTTCTGCACATTTGCTGTGGGATTTCAAACATTCTGTGGTGCGATGAGACTCTAAAATAAGCGAAATTTTTTCAAGTAAGTGGAAGGAATGTATGTAAAGAAATGTTTTAACATTTTTTCCTAATTTTCAACAGATAATTTTGTTTTTAACAAAAAATACCGCTCCCTTTGCCTCAATGTGAAATGTCAAAAAAATGTTTTATCAAATATTTTCAAAATTGATAAAAACATTTTTTTCATATATTAAATAAAATCATTACAAAGTGCTGTACTATTAAAGTTAAATGGCAATAGCTGAAATATCGGGGCAAACGGATTCCTCGTATTCAGGAAGAAGAAAAAAAAATTGTATTTGGCGAATTATTGAAAACACTTTTATCCAACTCATTGCTCGAAAGAAAAAAAAATGATACTCAAATTCATCTCAATTTTCTCCACCACGACATGAATTCCCCCATATAATCTGTGTTTCGCTTCTGCTCAATTACTCACACGACACATTTGACAGTTGACGGGCGAATTCAAAGGAATATTTTTTTCTCTCCTCACTATTGAGATGATTTTACATCATCGCTCCCACACGATAAAAATCCCATTAATAATGTAAATCGCTGTGGGGGATTGTGGGGCAAAATGGCGCACAAGAAAAATCACGAATCACTCGTTTATTTGGTGATTTTATTCAACCAGTTGTGAAATTGCAAATAAATGCCGTGTCGCACGTGAGTTGCGACAACGAAACGTAATCCATTGGTGAGGATAATTAGAAGTGACTAATCTTCCGTTTACTCCACTCCTCGAGTTAATGAAATCACGAGAATTGAGGGCAATGGGGCCCAAGGATGACGGATTATAAAAAAAAAAAACAAAAAATTATTTGGCCAGATAAAAATGCCGGGGGGCGAGGAGAAAAAAAATCTGGAAAAAGTGGAATGCAACGGCTGAAACGTGACTTGATTTAACCCACTTATTTATTTGTAATGTACGACAATGTTTTAAAATCGAGTGACGGTGAAAATAAAGAGAAGGATTTTAATTCTGTGATTTAATATTATTTCACAATTGCCATTGAACGGAGATGGAGGAGATGGAGTGCCGTTATAAATCACCGCTGGGACTCTGTCAATTTAAAAAACTTTTGCATATGGAATATTTTTTTTCCGCAATTGTTGGTGGCTTTTGCTTTTGCTTTTGGAGAATTTATAATCCATTTTGGATTATTTGGAAAAATGATATTAATAATATCGATCAGTACTCTTTGATTAACTTTCAGGCGTATTTCATCCTTGAAAAACCTTATTTGAGACTGATGTACTTTTCCTTGAGGACGTTTGAGATTTCTAATGAATTGACTTAATTATTTCCGTTTAATCTACGCTTCACTCATCACGATTACTCCTGAGAGGCCGACACAAAGATTTGGAACCTTTGACAACTGGAGAAAGTTTTCAAAGGTGGAGCTTTGAAGAGTCTCAAAGTTAAAACTTGAAACTTGAAACTTGAGACTTTCGAGCGAAGACAGTGAAAAATAATAAATTGGGGCTTTGGAAATTCAACTCAACTTGAAACCCTTTGAAATCGTAACTACACCTTGGTAACGACACTTTGGAAAGTGCTACACTGTTTACAAATTCATTTTAAAATCTCGAGAACAAGTCTGAATTTAAGATAATAACTGTCTCAATCGAAAGTAATTATCCTTTTCTTTTTTGTCTCTCTACGTATTTTGAGTAGTTGATCTGTGCATCGAAAGATCGTCATGGCTACTACTGTTTTGAACATTCCGTCAGCCCTAAATTGCCCTCAACTTCCGGCCAAACTATATGGATTTTTGGCATTCCGCAACTAATCCAATGGCGTCTAATGGCGTTGGCAGGTGGTCCATTATTGTTGAACTAGTGCTGTTAATGGAAGTTGAAGCTGCATTGAAGGTGGTTCAAGAAAGGAGGGAACTGTTATTGATATCCCGCAATGTAGCCAGAGTGATTTCCCCCTTGCGCAAGACATAATTCAGACTGAAATGACATTTTCCCAAGATGAAGGATATATTTTTTTATTTTTTTATTTTAATAAATAATTGCCTTCATAATTTTAAGGGGAAATTATCAGAAAAAAGCCGAGAACTGTTGAGTGCCTGTAAGGCAACATTAATTATTATTATTTTCATTTTTTACGAAAACATATTTTATATGTATAATCTTGACGAAGATGAAAAAATTCATAATGATTTTTCAAGTCTTGATTAATTAACTGTTCAATTGAAGTTATAAGAATAAATTATCAAATCTGGCAGTTCTGGGGTTATGCGAGTGATTAACGTGAAAAGGGTGTGTCTCTTGGTGACAGCAATCTGCGGATTGGTTAATGCTGATACATTTACATTGGGATATATCACTGGGTCAAAACGGCGAATGGGGGATCTAGAGTACCAGAGACCTGGATACCGGATTTCGGGGGCCATAAATCTCGCTGTCGAAGAGGTAAGTAGTTACGTCTTGTGGACGACACTGCATTATCTCCAAATGAAAAATTTCCCTAACCGAAATTCTTCCACACGATAAAATGACATATTATATATCAACTCGAAACCCGTAAGTAAATTCACCAATATCGAGTGACAATTAATTTATGGCAAATGCTCAAGAATCCATGTTAATTATTGATAAATGACGAAACGTGATGTTGTAGAGAAAAACATGATGAAAATTTTCCCATTACTTTGATTAATGAAAATAAAAATGAATCTTATGAGATTTTAAAGAAATCATTTATATTAGATAAATGCCGGCGAGCTTAAGCAACTGGGTCACAAACTGGACTTCATAGTGGCCGAAACGTACGGCGAGGAGGACACTAGTATCCTGGTGACCGCTGACCTCTGGACTAGAAACGTCAGCGGTTACATTGGACCCCAAGAGACTTGTGTTCACGAGGGCAAAATGGCAGCCGCATTTAATTTACCAATGATTTCTTACGTAAGTTGGTGATTTTTACAAATTTTCCAATATTCAATAGAAAATGGAAAGAAAAAAAATAGTTTACAAATGAAATAATTAGTATATTAATTGGTATTTTGATATTGACATTTTTTACTTGACTCTAATTTTAATCTGAGAATGGTATCTATAATGAGGGACGGATAGGCCGCGGAGAGCGGAAATTCGAAATCCGACAAGATTTCTAGGGCAATTATTCATGAGGATTTTCAGCCATTATTTGTGCCGCCCCGCCCCGCCCCGCCCCCGCCCCCCCCCCGTTCCCTGGTGGAGTCACGTCTACTATTCCACAATTCACCACCACCAAGTTTCAATGGATATTTCGACCTTTTGTTGAATTACAAACAGAACAGAACAGAACAGAACAGAACAGAACAGAACATTGTTATGTATTTTGCAGTTTTGCACCCATCACGAAACATCGAACAATGCGGAGTTTCCAACATTCGCTAGGACACGTCCACCGGACACCCAGATATCAAAATCCGTTGTTGCAGTGCTTTTGGCATTCAATTGGACAAAAGTAAAGTAAACAAAGAAAAAAAAATCAAGGATTTAGTGATATGATAAGGGATCTCTGACTCCAGAGACTGGAAACGATATTGAATTATGTTGTGGAAAAGCAAAAAGAAAAAATTAGAATAATTTCCCATTATTAATCTCGTCAACCCTCTTCTTCCAGGTCACTCTGATGTACATGAACTCGACACTATTCGAATTCAACAACAAGATGTCAAGTGTAGCTGACACAATTATCCGATCATTCCGTTCCTCCGGAATATCTGTCACCTACGAGAGATGTTGGGCTGAGCCCTATCTCGTGACCCACATGAACAATCCATTTCATCATCTCGTCGAGACGTCATATCGCGAGACACGAAGTGAGTGGATAATACCAAAATATCCATTATACATTATGACAAGACTTTGGTTATTATTATATGTCAACATAACCCGCATATGTGACAATAAATATCGAAACTGTATCGAAATGTCCCGCATGTTGGCTTTACACGTACACACCGTACGTGTCATTTGCATTCACCTCATGACCACTCAACGGGTCTACTGTGCTCTGATACTACATAACAGAAGCGGGCAATTCATCATATTCGAGTTTAACATGAAACTGAAGAAAGTCTGATAAACTGCAAGATTTGACTACCATATAAATTCCCTTCAGTTGATGTAAACGCTGTTCACCTCTCAAGTTGAGACTTTAAAAAGTCATAAAGCACATGAGCCTTGACAAGATGCAATTCTCCTCTGCCTCTCTTAATTTAGCCGAAGAACAAAAATGCTAAGCAAAATCAAATTTCTCAATTAAAAATTTAAATAGCCCAGAATAAATCACAACTCGTAAATTGTTTGGATTCAGCTCGAGTCGTGTCCTGACAGGGTTTATTGGATCGTTGGGCAACGATCGAGGGTTCAAGGGGCCAAAAGAGAAGCCGAGAAAAGGGAGATGGTCTTTTACGAGCCAGTCGCTCTTTTTTTACGACGTTTCACAGACTTGAACGCTGAAATCATTCTCACTTTAATTTTTTCTTCAACAATTTTTTTTCTCCTTATTCCCGCAAGCATTCTCATCGCAGTTCGTTTTTACTTTTTACCCGCCTACTCCCCGGGTGGGGAGCATCTTTTCGTGAAAACTTTTGCTGAAAATAAAATTCATAAAAATCCTCTTTGCGAGTGTTCTTTTTCTAAGTGTAATTTGATATATAATAGTGGAAATGGAGTTGGATGGAGGCCAACGAATGAACTGGAGTTTAAGTCATGGCTGATGTGTCTTTTCTTGGGTATTTTCAGTTTATGTTGTACTCGGTAACTATGATGAGCACATGGGACTGCTCATGGCGCTCGATCAGAAAAAACTACTGGATCATGGTAATTATTACTTTGTTTTTTTTTTTTTAATTTTGGGTGTTAATTTTGATGAGTTTTTCCCCTATCTTACTGTCGAGGTCGTTTGGGGATGGGGATGGAGATGTAAAAACCTTGACTGGTTGTTATCATCCGCTCCTTCAACGAACCGACTCTGACGAGTGCGTCAATAATATATGAAAAATTCTAGGCGAATACTGGGTAGTCGGTGTGGACATAGAGCAATACGATGAGCATCAGCCCTCAAAATACCTCCGTGGCCTCCTCCAGGAGCACACAACCCCCTCCCTCATCCGCGCCCACCGCAGCTACTTCAGCATCGTCGCCTCTCCCCCCAGGATCTCCAAGAATTTCACAAGAATCATAAACGAATACCGGGGGAAGCCTCCGTTCAACTTCACAAACCCTCTGGCGACCCTCGGGGGTCTAGTCAAGGTAATTCAAGACCGAGATCCTTTCAGTCTCGCTTATATTAAATAAATCTGCGCCTTCACTTTTCCCCGCACTTTTAGCCTGCCTGAACGGCCAGTTCGGAAAATGGAAAATTATTATTTCTAAACAAGGAGAAAGATACTATTTTTTGTGTACTTCAACTTTTCTCGTCCGGAAAATGGTAGGGGCTTGAAAAAGTGAAAAATAAAGTAATTTGATAAATGCCAATTTCAAGACAAATAATAAGTGAATAAGTAATTTAGTCCCCTTCGGCCCGACCCCCATGTGAAGCCATAAACACCTACACTATATTGACATTTGACATTAAACAACGACGTATACTTATGAGTTTTGCACCAAGTAAGATCGTACCGGAGACGGCTTACCTCTACGATGCTGTACATCTTTATGCGAGGGCGTTAGTCAGAGCCTTGAAAGAGGGAGGAGACCCCAGGGATGGAAGGAAAATGGTGGAGATGCTACATGGGGTTCACTATCGCAGTGCCATGGGGTAGGTTCCTCATTTATCCCCCGGTTTATCGCTAGTTTTGGGGGCTTTCCATATTTAGATGGAAATGGGTATGAAAGTGGTGCGCTAGCGAAAAGTAAATGCAGAGAAAAATTCAATTGGCTAAAAGAATTCTCGTGAGATCCGGCTAAAGTAAAACAATAGCGGATTACAAAATTTTCAAGTCAAGTAGGAGAGATGTAAATTTGCCCGTCCTCTCCTCCACTTGATTATTCGCTCATTATTAATTATTCGCCGAAAAATAAAAGTCAACATAAAATCTCCTGAATTGGTTTTCTTCGAATAAACCCCAGATACATGGTATACATGGATGAGAACGGTGATGCAGAGGGAAATTACACGCTCATTGCCCTCGAGGATGATCCCGAGGAGGGTTACGGTCTCTACCCAATAGGACACTTTGTCGGTAAAGAGAAATCGTCCAATTTGCCGGTGAGTATCTCCTCTTTCGTACATAAATTTTTCCTACTTACGAGGGAGTGGACATCGACACATCGATTGACCATTTCCCTCTGAAAAAATCTGATAATTTTCACTTTAATTGGAAACAAATGACCATGATTGGCCTTGAAAATATGTTATTGAGGATTTTTTATAAGAAAATTATTTGGCTCTATTGTGGACTTTCAGAAGTTACGTCTTACGAGGGACATAACTTGGATCACTGGAGCTCCACCCGTGGATGAACCATACTGCGGATATCACGGGGAAAAATGTTATTGTGAGTTTTGTAGGAATTTTCGAAATGTCATTAGATTAGCTTACCGAAAAAATCTATCTGAACGCATTTTGCGCTTGTTTTTCCAACTGTTGATGATGGAGATAAAAGGGATAAAGAGAAATTTTTCGAATGTTTAAATTCAGAATTTTACAGAAAAATATCCATTGGATATTCCATCCTAATGAGATGAAAAAATTAAATAAATAAAACGCCCCTTCACTCATTTACACCTCCACCAAAATAAATTGAATTCCAATTATTGAAAAATACTGGACTCACTGTATTTTTTTTTCAATCCTTCCTCCGGATAAAAATTGCCCCCCCACACCCCCCCCCCCCCCCCCCCCCCCCCAACAATAACCAATCTTCACTTCTAAAATTGTCCTGGTGCTGTACAGAAACTGGAGATACGAGCAGGAGTTGGATTCCCTACTCTGGAAGGTCAATTACAAGGATATACAGATTAGGGAGGCGAAAGAAGAGGGCGGAAGTGCTGAACCCACGCAAAAGCCTAATACAAAGGTTTCAAGTCATCTCATTACTATCAATACTCTGAAAATTCATTCAACCAATTCGACTAAAATAAAAAAAAAAAATGTCTCCCGTCTTTGATAACTCTACAATTGCAGAATAAAATTTTCCAATTCAATAATATGTTGACATGAACATTTTGTTTAATTGTTTAAAGAATCCCCCAGAATCCCTCTCCATTACTGCCGTTCACAGGTTTACTTATTATTATTATTATTATTATTACTATTATTAGTATGAAAACAACACACACTGGAGCATTTTATGCTCTTTCCTTTGAACCCGAGATCGTCATTTTCCAGACCTGTTTTCGATCGTAATTATTGAAGAGGGCGGGAAATTTGAAACTTTTCAACAAATTGTAAATAAATGTCCTTTTACTTGTATTAAAAAAAAAAAAACACTTTGAGCAATAAATTTGTCAAAGAATGGAATAAATAAAAAGCTCTCAATTACATTCGACTCCAAACCGACTAAAGTCAAAGTCCATTTTTGCGTTTCTACAATGCCTTCGGCGAAAAAGGCATTAATGACTTGATTAATTAATTAATTAATCCGCTATCACTTGCGTTACTCTTCTTTTTGACAATTTCAAAGAGAGACAAAGAAAGGATAACGAATAAATGAATTTCATGAGTTTCTTTCGGTTTCAGCCAGTCGTCAGAACCAGTCAGGTATCGCTGAGTTCAAATCCCGATGCTGATTTTCGATACTCCATGATCTACACACAGATTGGTTTCTATCGAGGGCGAATGTTTGCCATAAAGAAAGTACGAAAAAAATCAATCGAGATCACACGGGAAATGAAGAAGGAGTTGAAAGTGGTAAATGTCCTCCCCATCTAATCTAGTTTAGAAAGAAAATAAAAGGAAAAGAAAAAAAGAGGCCTATCGGTAGATTTTTATTGCAGATGAGAGATTTACGACACGATAATCTGAACGCCTTTATCGGTGCGTGCACAGATCCCCCAAACATCTGCATCGTCGCTGAATACTGCGCCCGAGGAAGCCTACGAGATATAATTGAGAATGACGACATGAAATTAGATAACATGTTCATGGCATCATTAGTTGGAGACATAATCCGAGTAATTGGCCACTTGTCGTTCTGTACTTAAACGCGATGAAAATCACCATCAATAACACTGAAATAACTTTCAGGGGATGATGTTCCTGCATGAATCGGTGATTCGGTATCACGGAAATCTCACTACGTCCAACTGTCTTGTCGACTCGAGATGGGTCGTTAAAATTGCTGATTTCGGATTGCGGGAGTTCAAGAGAGACGCTGACTGCGAGCCCCAGGATGTTATGAAGAAATACCAAAGTAAGAGGAGAGAGAGAGAGAGAGTTAACGGAATAACCAATCAAGCTTGAGTGATCCTTGAAAGCACTCTTCTAAAGAGTTTTAAAAATTCATAGCTTCATAGCTTATTATCTGTAAGTCCAATCTAAGGATTACCGGTTTAAATAACACGGGACACAATACTCAATAATAATTGATTGAAATATTGTGAGTTTGTGAAATTCAATTCAACAAAGTTCTCTTATTAGTCAATGAAAGTGGTATTTAGACCAGTTACCAATCATCATTATCATCATCATCATCATCATCATCATCTCAAAAGATGATTGAAAATCTCAATGAAAAAGGAAAATAACATATTGCCTTGATAATCGAGAAGATAAATTACCGGCAGGTCTGCTGTATCGAGCGCCGGAGCTACTACGTTCGCGGATATCTCCACCGCTGACACGCGACTACCAGAAAGCCGACAGCTACTCCTTCGCAATAGTTCTCTACGAACTCCACGGTCGGCAAGGTCCCTTCGGTCCGACACCATTGAGTCCAGCGGAGCTGCTCTCCCAGCTCTGCAATCCTATATCTACCATCCCCCCGAGCATTCCTCTGCGACCCTCCCTGGAACACCTGGAGAACTGCTTCGACTTTGTACGCGACTGCCTCGAGGAATGTTGGTCAGAGGATCCAGAGCTTCGTCCGGACTTTAAGAGCATTAGAAACAAGTTGCGAGCACTTCGCAAAGGAATGAAGCCCAACATCTTTGACAATATGATGGCAATGATGGAGAAGTACGCCAATAATTTGGAGGCACTAGTCGACGAGAGAACTGATCAGCTAACTGAGGAGAAAAAAAAAACAGATGCACTTCTCTATGAGATGCTGCCAAAATACGTGGCAGAACAGCTGAAGAGGGGCCATAAAGTCCAGGCTGAGGGCTTCGACTGCGTGACAATATATTTCTCAGACATTGTCGGCTTCACCCAAATGTCAGCGGAGAGTACACCACTGCAAGTTGTCGACTTCCTCAACGATCTCTACACATGTTTCGACGCAACTATTGAGAACTACGATGTCTACAAGGTGGAGACTATTGGCGATGCCTACATGGTTGTCAGTGGTCTTCCAATAAGAAATGGAATCCAACATGCTGGGGAGATTGCCAGTATGTCACTGTGTCTTCTCGAGAAGATCAAGGAGTTCGGTATTAGACATCGACCATTTGAGAAGCTCCAGCTGAGGATTGGCATACACTCGGGGCCTGTTTGCGCTGGGGTAGTGGGCCTAAAGATGCCGAGGTACTGCCTATTCGGAGACACTGTCAATACTGCTAGTCGGATGGAATCGACAGGACTAGCTCTGAGGATTCACTGCAGCAAGGAGACAAAATTACTTCTGGATAGAATTGGAGGATATCATCTGGAGGAGCGTGGATTGATAGAGATAAAGGGAAAGGGTGAGCTGGTGACATACTGGCTGTATGGCGAGGAGGTGGGAGGAAGGGAGGAAGGGAGGAGGAAGAGACAGCAGTTGGATCAGGCGCTAGTGCCAAAAAGTTCGTTGAAGAATAATAAAGCCATCAGAATGAGCTTGCTCCGGTGTTGGAGTGACTCGCCGAAGAGGTTGAGGTTCGCCAGTTCTGATCAGCTCGATCAGAGCAAAGGAAAGATTGTGGATTTTGGGGAGTGGAGTCCGTGCCAGGGCTGCAAGGGCTCCAGATCCTCGAGCAGCTCCTGTCCCTGTGTCGAAAAACTCGAGTTCGGGGGGAGTTGTTGCTTTAATGAGAGCAATGAAACTCCAGAAATTTGTAAATCCGTTCCAGCAAGTCCTAGGTATATGGTGAAGGGTGTCGGAAAGTTTTGCCAAGTTTTGGCGGGGGAAGCTACCCCTCTCATCTAACTTTATCAATAAATTCAGTATTAGACGTCCAAGTTTTGAGAAACTTTAGCTGAGCATTTCAGAGGATGTCATCTGGAGGAGGATAGAAGACAACAACTGAATCATAAAGTCATACCAAAAAAATGGTGGAAGAGTTAGCCGATCAGGATGAGGTGGACCAGAACAAGAGGAGGATTATAGATTTTACTGGAGAAGTTACTTTAATAAAAAGCTTTAATGAAGCTTGGAGCTTGCGATCTGCCAGTCTCTTCCGGAGATTTCTAGACATAATGTCAAGAGTGCCAAATGATTACCAAGTACTTAATCAATTGAAGCCGATTAATCAGCATTTATTAGTATTGGAAGAAGTATTATAATATTCTGTACGCAATGAGTATGAATCATTTCCCATTGTAATAATGAATTTCGAGAACAATTTTTTGAGGCTTTTTTGGGGGAAAAGACAATTAAGAAAGGCTCGTGTTTTGTGGAACAATTTTTCTAGTCATTATTCTAAACAGGTACAGGATTGATACTTTATTTACGCTCGGAAATGCCACAAGATGAACTATTTGATGAATCTCCCGGCGTTCATGTAATAAATCATTCAGATAAGAAATTCATTAGTTCTCGTGAAAGTCTCATGTCTTAGGACATTCATGAAAAATTAATTACCAGTATTCAGAGGGCGGGGGGAGGGGAATGATAAAACTGAGATTGATATAAAGATGAAGATTTTCAATCGATCTCCTTATCGCTTTGCTACTTATTCAATTAGATAGACAGTGTTTAAAAAAACAAATCCCGTCAACAATGCTCCTCAGTATTTACTCTACATTCCTCACTAATAAACAGTCATAGAATTGTACACATTTTTATTGAATAAATTTCTGTGAATATCAATGTGCGAATTTTGATTATTTATAACATTTTCAACATTCCAACGGACGAATTATCAGTCTCACGGCCCAGTGTTTCGTGATGGCAATTTGTCATTCCGGAAGTTGTCAGTGAACGACGTCCGGGATTAGTTCTCCTCACGAGAACAATAAACGGGGACAAATACTTATGAAGTTCTATTAAATCCCCTCTCCCGCCCCCCCCCCCCACACCCCTCTTTTTCTTCATTGAATTATTTTGATGAAGAAATTGTGAATAACATTTTTTAATGAAATTTTGTTTAGAATTTTGTGTAGTCGTTTTGGGATTTTTAGGCTGATTAAGCCGAAGAAATACAAGACAATTAGTGCCTCTTTACCCCTTGGAGAGAAATCAAATCAAATCAAATCAAATCTCCCTCTCTTGCACCGTTAAACACTAGAATTCTTGAACTAGAATTCCCTGCAGCCATTAAAAAAAATCAATTAATCAAGGGAAAAAAATCGAAAATAAACGGCCAAAGAAAATAGAATGACAATGAATGCTAAAGAAAAAAAAGGGTAAATAAAAATTAGCATGATAACTGGCGTGCCGTCTTATACACGGTGAAGTGGTTGTCGGCCAACTTAGCCTCGACAACCATCATTCAATCTAGGGACTACGCTTGGCTACAATTGAAAGAGTCAGTCCCGATTCACGCAGCGAAATCATTTGATATTTGACGTCAGGCCAACGATTATGGTATAACGAGTCATACTGAAAACCTCTGTCTTTGTCTCTCTCACGATCGGATAATAAAATGGTATTCGATGATATTAGAGGGAGAGAGAACCACTTGTCTACATTTGCACAGGTTGAGACTTTTTCTTTCATCAGACCTCCCCCCTCTCACAGTAATCCAGTATTTAATTTTAACGGCCAGTCGGTTTATATCGCATCAGCCTGGCCTTCTCCATAATTTATCAGAATTTTTGAGGATATTTTTGAAACAACGTCACACGGAGAACATTGTGAATGTTGTGTTTTCAAGTGAATTTCAAATCCGGAGGATTTGACCAGGGTCAGATTAAAAGGGCTTTGATACGTTAGAGATAAATGACAATATCATTTTCAAAACAAATAATTTTACCGACAATCGACCCAATTTGTAAAATTAATAGATTTTTCATTAAAATTCACCAGACGGATATCAATGGCATTATCTTCTACCTCCACCTGTGACACAAGTGCCAATTTATTTTCGCTAACAATGCAATGCGTAATTATTTTACATAACATTATTATTATTATATTTTCCTTTTTCAGCATTGCGTTTATTTATAGAAATCGTCATACTGCGATATAAATAAATTAATTGGTGTGTATATTATCAGTGATGCAGACAATTCGTTATTTTGTCAATTGTTTTTTGTACAATTTTTGTACACCATTAGCTTTGCAAACTGTAACGAGTCACGAATCATGTTGACACTGCGGCCGCGTCTGTCTGATAAGATAAGTCAGCTCTGTACCATGAACGTCAATGGATTTAAATGAGAGGAAAAATCATTGGAAGAATTTATTTATTCCCTCCCCACCCCTGGATAATTTTCAATTGATTCCGTTGACATTTAATGGCATGAATTTCAAAGTCATCGAGTGATAATCGTTCGTCATCTGGTGATTGTAAATCCAATATCCCACCAATAATTTCCACAATTGAGCCCATTTTTTTCCCTCTTATACAATTAGAAATCTCGATGGTGGGGATTTTGGTTGACTAGATTTCATCGTCAATTCACTAGATTACAAATTGAATATAAATTACGAATAAAATTGAGTGGAAAAGTTACACAGATTATTGCCTTATCACTTCACACCAACACATCTCCCCTTTTCGTTTAATGCTGAATGATGATAATAACCCGGGGAGAGGGGGGAATAACAGCCGAGACAATTAAATTATTTTTCCTTTCATCGCACTATTTAAATCGATTTACTGCCAAGTCTGGTGAGATAAAAAAATATTCCCAGTAGCCAATAATCTTTTTTATTCAATTAATGTTCAATTGTTGCATTAATTTTCCCTCCTAAATTCAATGATTTTATTCGAAAGGTCAATGAAAATTGACAAAAGTCGATAAAAAATGAACAGCCCAATTTAGCCAATTAGAAGAAAAATCTCCGGTAATCAAGAATTAGAGTGGTTCTTTTAAACACTTAAATTATCGATGGTCCCATGTGATTTTTTCGCAGTTACTTTCGAAAGAGGTCCACCATTTTTGTTCACATCCGATAATTTAACAGACAATCAATCCCAAACTATGAACTCTCCATGGTCTGCGCACGATCTATACAGCCCCCGTTGGAAAAATATTTGGAAATCAAATCAAGTCAATAATTTTTCTTCTTCCTGTGACGAAATGGAAATCTATTCTGTCCCCACATGATCATTCTCGAGCAAATAAGCCGTCTTATCAAATGCTACATTTATTGAATCAAGAAATGAAGTCTTATGGAATTTTCTAATCTAAAAAAAAAAAAAAACTTTGTCCGCCTGTATTTCATGAATATTATCCGAAGAAAAAAACATGTGAGAGCAGAAAATTATCCTCTCGAGAAACCCTACGATTCTTTTCCTCAAACTTTTCCTCTATCTCTAATAGCTCTCGTGATAATCACTTCCGAAAAGTCCGAAATCTCCCCCGAATAGATCTCCTACTTCGAACTCCAAATCGCTGGCGCGCGATCTACAGCGCCGATTGCCCCCGACTCCTACCGAATGCCCCCAACTACCGCCCCCTGTGCCCAGCCAATCGTACTAACCGCCCCACAAAATCATGTGTTCTCTCAGTAACGTCGCGGCACTCGTCTCGAGCTCATCTGCGCTGATTCCCCGCTTGCAATAGTCGTACAATTTTCGTCCGTCTCACGTTGGTAAAAAATTCCCAAAAAATTCCTGGAGACTCTTCAACACCTCACCCGACCCCCGACGAGACCTCAAGAGGTCGGAAGTGTCAGATAAAAAAAGCCCCACGTGACTCAACAGTCCTCTCACTAAAACCAGAACAACCAACACATTTGAAAAAGTTCAAAATCCTCATCTATCGACCTGCGTTTTTTTTTTCTTCTTTTTTTCTCACCAGTGATGACTACAATTTGAATTGGCCCGGGTATGAGTAGAGTGAGTTCTCAGTGGCGGGAAAAATTGGAAAAAAGGGGCAATTTATCTTTACGATTGCCGGATTTGACGAGTGAGAGGGAGATGAGGATAATAAAAGTCAAATAGAGAGTAAAGTGCGTCGTCGATCGTTCGACTACGGGGCGTCCGTGTCTCTGTGTCTGTGTCTGTTTCTTTTTTTTTTCTTCTTCTTCTATTCACGAACGATAAGTTTTTGACAATTCATTCCTATGATTGTGCGCATCAACAAAATAAAAATAACAAATTGAAAGGAAAAATTCTCCAATCTGTTGTTTTTTACAATCAACAAACTTATCGAATCTGATTGAAAATTTTTCATTCAGTTTTCCATCTTTTTCTTGTGGTTTTTGTTTGTGAAGTTTTTCTCGTGTGATTATGACCGAGGATAATTAAATGGTCTCAGGAGATTTGGGATTACCATGCTAGCTGTGGCCACAAGTTTCAGGTAATTAGGAATTTTTAGTGAGGATTAACCGGGAATCATAAGGGGAATGATCGAGAGGAAGTCAATTTTTCAGAGCACAGCAAACATTTAATTTAAAATTCCAGATATATTTGCATTCCTAGATTTCCCTAAATGAAATCTTCACTTTTGCAACAGCATAGGATTTTTTAGGCTTGAGAATCCAATTATAATGTGAGCAAATCTTTCCGATTTTCCTAGAACGAATCACCGAACTTTGCTGGACTTGGTCTAGGGGCAGGGGGGGGGGGGGGGGAGGTGCTTTTAATTTAGGATCTAACAAACCAAATAAGCTCAATTTGAATTTTTGTCATTTTTGAAGAATTGAAATTCACACTACTAAAAATATTTCTATTACACTACAGATATTTCCCCTGCTGCCCCCCTCCAAAGCAAATTCTCCTAAATCAAATTCCCGATATATGACTCACGAATTTTCTAATTCATCGAGTGACTTATTGTTGAGATTTCATTGTTAGGACGAATAATCTGAAGCGAAAATAAAGTGGGAAAATTTTTGTGTCTGACTCATCGGTATTATTAGTTTGTCGCTTACATACGTGCTTTTTCACTCTTTGTCATTACGATTATTGCTCAGAATTTAGTCATTGATTGTGCATTGTTGAGTCCATTGTTTTTGTTTAGAAGATGATTGATTGATTGATTGATTATTCTAGTTGTCAAATATGACAAATATGATTGGTGTGAGGTCGGCAACCGGCAATTATCTACGATATGATATTTTCATACACCCTCTGGCCATTGAATGATTTCTGCTCGTGGGAGATAACTACCCTGATTGGGTATGTACGTGACACAAAGTCTCTACAAAGAATTTGGTGAATCATTTCGACTTGGTATAATGATTTTTGAGGTGATGATTAATGAGACGAGCCTATGGGGAATTGGTGGTTTATTGATGTCCATCGCTTATCGGTCATTACCGAACTTGTCAGTCAGTTTTTTTGCTTTCTTTCTTTTTCCGAGTGAAACCATTTAATGGGCATCGTCACAACTCAAAATATTTGGAGATTTAGGTAACATCTGTACTGAGACTCAACTGAAGATTAAACGCCAAGTTTACTTGTAACCAATTCAATATATCCCAATACACAAATAAAATCCATATTCATTCTGTGATTTTCCATCATTTTCGCTTGGTAATAATAAATATCGCATGAATTTTATCACTCGTTACTTAAGCATTCGAATTGCAAAAAAAAAATTCGTTGATGTGCAGTGAAAAATGTCAGCTGAGTAATTCAATCACTAGTTATTAATAATCCAGATATTATCCATTATAACTGGACCTTCGTATTTAAATAAAAATTTCAAGATAATTTTTTCGCTTAGAATTAAAATTCCAAAGAAAAAAAAATGTCTCGACATTCTCCCGAAACCTAACCCAATATTTACCCAGACATTAAAACCCAAGTCGTTATTTCGTCATGTGTCGCTCGTCCAATAACATATCGTTATCATAAAAAAAACTTGAAACTAAAAATAGTTTTCCCCATGTGGGGACTGTCCCATTTTATATCCAAACCCTCGGTGCAACTCCAAATAAACCATTTGAGAAACTTTCAAAGTAAATTTAGTAGTAGACTGAATGAAAGTCTTACAAAAAAATTTCTACGTCCCACATCTTTAATAAAATAAATAAATAATGAAATAACAAAAAAAATCAGTGGTTCATCGAAATTTCGCCGTTTACATTTTCTTTGCATTTATTGTATCAATTAATTAATTAGTCAAGTTCCCAGCTATGGGATACATATGTCGCATTCCATTCTATTTCTATTTATTTACTGTGGTAGTCTCTTCATTAGTGAGCTCCCCGATATGCCCAAAAATAAAAGTTTGTGAATGGGAATGTAACTTTGGTAATGCACGTGGCCGTTTGTAAAATTTACATCGTTGAAGGGATGTCGTTGTGTGTGTGTGTGTGCGGGTGTGTATGCGAGAGAGGGAGAGAGGGAGAGATAAGGCGGTGGGCAAAGGGCCACATTCGCATGTTCATTAAGGGCTCACTTGACAGGGCTTTGTGTTGAACAAGTATTTTAAAGTCTATTAAACCGTTTTTTTTTTTTTTTGCCAGAGAGGGCAAAGAGATTCAAAGGCTCTTGGTCCGAGCCAATTGAGCCCTCAAATATTTTCCATTCGTCTCGAAATTATTCAACATCTAAAAGAATAATTCCACTCTCAGTAAACTTGAAAAAGCCACTCGTTCTGCTAAGGTTTATCACTTGAGCACTCAATAAACAACTGTTTTCTCTCCTCATTCGCACATCGACCATTAACATAGCCACTTGTTGTTATTCTCCGCTGTGTTTGGTACCTTTGGGGAAGAGTTGGACTTGCGTCCGAAATAGAATGCTCTCTGGCGCAAGTTACACGTACAGTACAAACTCATTCACCCACTTGGATGCAAAAATTTTATTTTTTTCCAATTCCCCAATTTTAACTGTTTCACTGTTTTCGCTTATTTTTCATTCCAGGCAAATGGGATTTGTGATCTGTTTATCTTGTCTTCTTGTAAGCCCGAGAGACATTTGACACATAAATCGATACCACAATCGATATCACACTGATCCCGGAGATAAAAGACCAATTAAGTCATCACTTTCACATGTCCAACTGTTATCTGTATATCGATGTTTTACTTCCTCGAGTGATTTGTGGAGCGATTGGAGAGAAAAAGATTTATTCAGTTGTAAAATAAAATCGCTTGGGATTTTTAATTCTTTAAGAATTAGAAGAGGAGACAATAACGTTTGTGAGCATTCAAAATGGAAGAGACAGCTAGAAAAAAGCTCACTCCACAATCTCTCCCTTATCAGAGGGCCAAATGTTATCCCAGGTCAAACACTAGTGGTTTAAATTTTAGCAGTAATAGAAATAAGCACAAACTCCTTTCCCATCTTCCGATACTCCAAAAAATGCTAAGAAAAAGGAAAAAAACCAATCGATTCCGGAACCGGTATGGATCATCGATCTGCGGGACCCGAGAGAGTTGGCAAGATCGTGGGTTCGCACGCTCCGGTGGTCGCGCGAAAATGAATGTAACACTCGGACGCGCGTGCATTCAGCCGAAAAAAAAAAAAACAAAACAAAACAAAAAAAATACAAGCAAGAGCAAGAGGAGCCCCACGGGCCGGTGAAAAAGATATTTGTGTTGCGTTTTAAAAACAGATTTTTTTTTTTTTTTTTTTTTTTTTTAATCACTGGGGCTCTTTTTCATTGACGGATGAGTGTTTGGTGCTTCCGCACTCCCTTCCACGTTTTAGAAGCATTGTAAAGGGGTAGGGGAGAGGAGAAGAGTGTGAAGCCTGTACTCGCACGCGATCCTCGGCTTATAATGCTTGAATGTTTTATTTTCTCCCGTCTTTAGCCTCTCTTTGATGCTTTTATTCGGTTTGTTTTGATTTTTTTTCTTCCCTTTTCTTTCTCTCATTTCCTCGCTGCATGCGCTTTCGGCACGTCCTTTAATCGTCAGTGGGCGCCTTCATCCTTCCCTGCACGTGACTGCAGAATTAGAAGGCGGGTTATTTACATTAGAATAAAATAAAAATAATTCTCGAGGTGAATGAATGGAGAGGAGAGAACAAGTTGTTTGAGTGAGATATATATCCTAATCACTGGACAATACGAAATTTTTTAATGATTTTTCAACAACTTTTTGTCGTTTTATGAAGAGAACCGTTGGAGATGGAGATGGAGAGGGAAAAATGATCAGCAGATGAAAATATCGAATAAATTTTCTACAACGGTGAAATGAAATTTCTTTCCATTATATTCAAGTTTTGAATAATATATGGAGAAATATTGTGAGGAAAAAAATGAAAAGTTTTCATCTACTTTTCCATATGTAGTTCGATGATATTTTATGTTCCAGGTGGCCGCAGTCAAAAGCACTCTCAGATACTCCCGAATACTGTTTGCAATATGACAGTAAAAAAGAAGTGAAAATGCAAGCATCTTCCCACCGATGCCAAATTGCCATGTTGTTTAGGTAATTAACGATTGATTTCGCCATTTAACGTCTGTTTCCATACCGCGTCGTAAATATAAAAATTGAAAAAAAAAAGCTGATGTCTTCATCCATAATTCAGGATTTTTCGAGTGAAACTGCAGACACTCTTGCGTAATTATTTCGTATATCATGTCATATTCAAATGCCCGTCACGAGAAATTTCGATGGAAAAATTGAAACGACGATGTCCACCTATCATCTGAATTTAACTCTCTGACATTTAATTTTTTTATTAATTTATTTTTTAGATGATTTTATCACCCTCTAAACCACAAATTTAAACTTTTAAACGTTAAATTACGACGATAAAGAAGCCTATACTGTGAACTAGGTACATACGCTAGAATCGTGGACTTGCCCGCGGAATAAATTAAAAATAAATAAATAAAAAAATTGAGAGAGTAAACATGAAAAATAAGAGTATGGAGCGTCTCAGCGGATATTATAGACACTCCTTATCGCACTCGTACTATTTTAACGGCGTTATCTCAGTTCACGTCCGCCGTGGGACCGCAAAACACATGAGCGGAAACTCTCATGGATTTTCCACTTTTCAAATATTTTATATTTATATATTTTTTGTCTTGTTTTTATTCGCTAATTCCATACGAGCCGGACGGGTTTTTTAATTTTCATTTACTTGATTGAAATTTCGCATTGTCGTTGAAGGTAATTCGCACAAATTGAAATACTCTCAGACTTGAAAATGAAATGACGTATGACGATGAAACCAAAACCACGGACAACTGCAGGTGTCCAACCACAGCCTCTCCACCTTTCCCTCTACTTAGTGATAAATAAATACCGTCATCAGTCTGACAATCCGTGGCTAATTTTGCGAGTGCGCCAGTGCGAGCCTAAACAATCGGAAAGTACATTGTTTTCATTGAAAACGAGAATGAGAAGATCACAACTGACTAGTGTCGTCTCGTGAGAATGTTTAGCATAGTTCCAACGTTTGTTTAACTGAAGTTGTGTCGAAAACAAGCGCAACATTTGTCCAAAAAATTATCGCGTGTTTTGCCCCCTCTGAAATCCAAGACAACTCCAAAAAGTCTCGGAATTTTTCCCCTCCAATACAATACAATACATCCCCAATCTCCACCCTCTCAAGAATTTCAATGAATATTCAATATATAATCAAAATTACTCAAAATATTTGTTCTACTTCTCGAAAAGAGGCAAAGTTTATTCCCTAGACATTACCTTCACATAGGACAAATAGTTGAGATCAGAATAAAAATTCTGGAATAACTCATCAATGGTTGGTTAATTAATGTTTATGAATTTATTTTAATAATTTAATTAAGTGAAGTCATGGGAAAAATCGGTGTGGAATTTTACCAAACAATTATAATAGGTTTTTTATTCTCTGACGTGGAAGATAATTTTTAAATGCCGCAAGCGTTTTTCCAATCGAGTTTAATCACTTTCCACACCATTTGCCATAAAAAAAAAATCACGATAACTATTGAATATAGATAAAATGCCGCGGTACATATTTTATCGGTTTTAAAGAGACACAAATTTTATTCTTCAGATATTTTTCGATATTTCCAATCGCTGAAGACTTACAGACTTTGAAATGATCTTTCAAAAGCCTCTAATTAAAAAAATTAAGAGAAATACTTTTTAAACAGTTCCTTAGCGCTCATTTATTCGATTTGATTATTAAATTAACCGAATATATCAAATTGCGGAAGAGTCTCAGCAATGCTTTGAAAAAACTGCTTCTAAATTGTTCAATCAATAGAGAAAAATAAAGGGAAATATTTTTTAGATGGTTAGTTAGTTTGTCAAGAGGTACCACTTGGGGTTATGGGTTACGCTGAGGCCCCCCTCAAGGTTGAGAAATAGGATCGTCGCAATTTAACTTGGCAAATAAGGGCGTGACCACGAAAGAACCGCTTATGCACACGCCCCTGTCGTCTTAATTACCGATCTAATTGCGACACATGAGAGACCTAATGCTCACTGACTTCGTTACCCTGACACTTGTCCACACGACACCCAACGAAAAATAAGATGATGATGAGAGAGAAGGAGAGAGAGAGAGAGAACAAGAGACAATATAAAATCAAGCAGTTGTGATCAATACTCTGGAAAAACAAGGCGTTATTTACTTCGACTGAATGTGAATCACTCGAAGAATCGATAAATTCTCTCAAATACACTCAAAAAATTACCCCATCGATTCACAAAAAATATTTAAAAAACGGGTGTTTCTAGGACCTCATGATTGATAATGGAGCATTCGGTAAACATTGAAAAATTAGAAAAAAATCCAGGCCGCAAAAACAGAACAAATTAATTAGATGGTATGTTAATTAACTCATTAATATTAATTGACGATAGGTGAGCGGGGAGGGAGGCGCTGACCGGTGGCGGCGGCGGCCATGCGCCCCGGCCCGCCATCACCGAGCCGTCGCAGGCCTGCCCGTCGCCAGCAGCACCAGCATCCATACAACATAACAAGTAATCGTCGTCGTCGTCGTCATCATCACCACCACCACCACTCCCACCATCAGATCTACTATCACCAATACCATCATCATCCTCCTCATCATCATCCTCCTCCTCCTCCTCCTCACCATCATCATTATCATCATCATCTCCAACAACAACAATACCACCACCACCACCACCACCACCACCACCACCATCTTCACTACCGGATTCTAGGCGATATTGGTAGCGTTAACACGTGGGCGATCTTGTTCCTACTGCTACTAGTGTCGGGTCCCTGTCTCGCACTTATTGAGACGTCATACAATCAGTTGGATCATTTGGAATCACGACGAATTGATCAACAAGAAACAACTAAATCATCGGTACTGGATCGTGCCAATAGGAAGCCAAGAAATTTGACTATTGGATATCTGACGGCTATAAAGGGTGGTCTCAAGGACAGACAGGGACTTGCTATTTCGGGAGCTATATCGATGGCGCTTGATGAGGTTTGTTCAGTTTTTTAAATTTCCACATATTGTAACGAAACGAAAACAGTATCCTTTGTCATATCGCCTCATTAAGGCTACGATTCAAATTACCAAAGTAGTCAATGATACTTTACGACATTTCAAGGTACTCCCCCTCCAATCAATCCCACCCCGGTTCCTCATCAATCTTGTATCGACTACAACCTCTCAGATTCTTCTTTGTGAGTAATAAAAATGTGTATGCATGCCACCATTTTAATACTTGTCAGAAAAAAATGTTTTCCGTCACTCAAATATCCACAAAATCGTGAGCATAAAATCGTGTAAAACTATGCACACATAGTAATTCCAACTTTCCCGTGGGCTCACCCGTTACGTCCGGCTTCGCTGAACAGATATCACTACCGGTAGGTTATTATGCAAATTCAGTAAATTCCAGCGGACAATGGATTAGCAACAAAACAAAATCCAGTAGAGAGGAGAAGGGGGAGAGTATATATGTAAGAAAAATCCGTGTCTTAAGCATAAAACATCTTTGGTTCACTTTTCCTTATAATCCTTTGGCGGCAGAATAGGGTGAGGAGGAATAGCCCATTGCCCTGGCCTCTCCTTTTCAATTTGATGGTGATTTTTTTTTAACGAGTATTTCCCTCTCTTTTTGGCCTTTTTTTTTTTTTTTTTTTTTTTTTTTTTTTTTTTCTTATTGCACTCCTCTTTTGTGTTTTACCTCGAATGGAGTTTATATACACACAAACAACGGTCTTTGGCGGCACGAGCGCCTCCAACCGCTGGGTTGTTACGTTCTCACACGATGGTAATTTACATTTCGCGGCTTTCTGACTCCTCTCGTGCCCTCAAACTCTCCGGGGAATATATTTTTAATGCTTTTATTTTGATTATTAATATTTTTCTCTCAACAGGAGAATTAATTTTTTTTCTACCTGACCAACGGCTTGAGAAAATGGAAAAATTCATAATTTTCATAATTTTCTTCATAGAATATTATTATTAAATTTTGTTTTGCTTTAGCGAATAATGATAATAGTAAGCAGTATCAGTTTTATTATAATATATTATAATTTGCGGGAAAATTTAGAAAGAATATTGCGTCACCGAAACTGTTCGAGATTATCGTGAAATATAAATTTTTTGTTTCCTCCTTATTTTAGCGTTCTTTTCTTTTTTTTTCCTTTCTTTTACATTGGTTTTCGCTTCTGCCGGTCCGCCCACGCCCGAAACCCCAAAGAGCGTGAGAAGATATGGCGAATGTGTAGCCCCCCCCCCCCCCTTGAGCGACACAATTCATGTGTATGTGAAAAAGGGAAGAGAGGAATAAATGTGTGTTACAATGAATATTTCATGCAATGAACTTGAGCTATCGATAGTGACTATATAGTGACTAGATTTCGCGACGAATTTACATGATTTTTGGGAATTTTGAGAAAAATCTCCCCACCTAAGTTTCACCTAACCAGTCTTTTGCATTTTGGCAAGGTTCACGCTTCAAAGCCCCGAAATGGCCTTTTGTTTTCAGATTAATAATGATCCACACATACTGCCGGACGTGCGACTGGTGATGCGCTGGAATGACACACGGGGAGAAACAGTTGATGCAACCAGGGCAATGGTCGATATGATTTGCGACGGTGTTGCGGCATTTTTTGGCCCAGAGGGCTCGTGCTACGTAGAAGCCATTGTGGCTCAGTCGAGGAATATACCTATGATCAGCTATGTGAGTTGACAATCATTAGTGATTATTTTTCTTTCAACTCTTCACCAACACCACATCATCGGCCTAGACCATAATAAGACATCGCTAAACTCACAGATTAAAGCTCCCCAGATTTTCTCCCCAGATTCCGCAGATTCCACAGAATTCCTCACAATATCTGGCTCTGATTGGAGCCGTTTACCGGCTTACTAATTACGACCGAAGTCAGGCAATTATATCTCAGGGTGGAATAATAATGATTAGAATATAATAAGATGGTCACTAACCACATTTTTAACGAATGACAGTTGTTGTCTCGAAGATTGCAACGTCCCATCAATAATTTTCATCAACCACATCGTAAAACAATACATGTCAAAGCCCATCCAAGCCAAAGTCACGTTACCAGCGAAATACAACAATAAACACGTAAATTATCGATTCAAGCCATGTATTATTTCAATGAATACATTAAGTATTCATCCGGAGGGATGTATAAAGATTCTTGACAACGAAATAAATGCCTCTAGTGGCCCTCATATTGCCGATGTACAAACGTCCACTTACGCGATATTATCTTTTACAATTGTTTGAGGGTTGACAAATGGTATATACGTACCATCAACTCGAGTATTTCAATTCTAAAACCAGTGAAAGAAATAAGATGATGATAATAATGTAAAACCAATAATGGCAATAACAAGAAATAGAAAAATATTCACTGGCAAGAGTGTCTTGCGTGAGGCCTAAAATGTGCTCAATTAAACTAAGGGGTTTAATTGGGACAAAATGACGCGCATTCATTTCAACTAATAAGAAGAAGCAACTGAAGAATCCTCTGTACTAATTCAATTCATTTTGCCGGACTTTTTTCCCTGTCGCCGCCCACTACTCCCTTTTCTTGCTAAACTTTGGAGGGAAAAATTCATGAGGTTCAAATTAAATGCCTGACAACGAGTTCGTTTGAAATCTATATTTAGACCGTGACATTAGGCTTTAAGGCAACTGGTGATTATTTTTTTGCTTTTTGTGGATGACAAATTGGTGCCATTAGACATTATTCTGTTCTTCGTCTCGGGATGAGGTAATTCATTATTCAGATGTATTAGAATTTTTATAAACAACAAACAAACAAACAAGCGACATTTTCCCAACAGTGTCTGCTTCCCAAAATCAGACTTTTTAGGGCAGTGCCCCCGCCCCGTAATTGACCGACATATCCAATCCCAGTGATCCGTTTCTCCGAGTCCCATCCTCGCAAAAAATAGCCAAGACCAAGAGTTAAAAAAAACTTGCCCTCTCCCTACTCTCTCCAATAAAACAACAACATCCAGCACACACATATATATATGTTAGTTGCGTCGAATGAAAGGCGTATGGCGGCAAGCAGGCGAGCATGGTGGTAGCCCCCATGGGTGGACCATACCGGACACCGTGGGATTCTCTTCTTCTCTTATACACAACCGATGTGAGATGGCAAGAAGAGGGAAAGAGGGAGAGAAGGAAAAAGAAAGAAAGAAAGAAAGAAAGAAAGAAAGAAAGAGAGAGAGAGAGAGAGAGAGATCGGTTCTGTTGAGACCGGTCGGTCGCTTCGAGCGATCGTGCCGGGGTCTAAATATATCCGAGATAAAGACCGCCAGTTAGCGAGCCAGTTCGACGCCGTTATCCTTCCTCCCTCCTCACCCTCCACACGACTGGTCATTTTTTTTATTTTATATTTTTTCCATAATTTTTTTTTTTTTCCTCTTATTCTTATTTATTTATATTTTTTTGCTTTGTTATATCGTACGGGTTTTCGTACCAAAGTGAGACAGAATTATATATGAAATGAAGGGAGGGGGGAGTGGGGGAGGAGGAGGAGGAGGAGGAGGAGAGAGGCAAAATGGCTTGGGAATGACGGGGGAGAAGGAGGAGGAGGAGGAGGAGGAGGAGGAGGAGGAGGAGGAGGTTAAAAGAAAAGGAGAACGGGGGGAGGTAAAAGAGTGGTGCCGGGGTGGTCGAAGGCATAACCTCACGGACACCGTGGGATTTCTTCAGGGATTCGCCACTCATTTATCCTTTTTTGTTTTTATTTTTGGTACTGGCGGAGAGGAGGGGGGCAGTTTTTTATTCGTTTTATTTGGCCTTCTTCTACCTTTCACTCTTTTCCGACCACCGGCGGTCTTCCAAAAGTATACGTGTGGGATTGAGAAAGTAATTAATGAGAATTTTTTTTGGAGCCTCTGGGAGGAGGGGAAATGTAGAAGTAATTGCCGTGATAGAGATTTTCAAGGGGGGGTGTAATTGAAATGGGGGAGAGACATGTTTTGCAAGTTTAGAGATATTTTTAGGGGCCTCGGAAGACCTGAGGTCTGTGAAAATTTAGTAAAAACAAATGGCTAATGCAGCAGGTCGTCAGTGGGTCTGTTTAAATCTGCTCTCGATGTTTCTATTATTCAACCAACTGTTTGATTATCTTTGTAAATATTAAGAATGATGCAAATTAATTATAGTCATTTTTTAAAAGTAAAAAAACTCTTACAACAAACTATATTTTCACTCCCAGAGAAATTAAACCGACAAAATAATAGAATAATCATACCAAGAAATTATTCCATGAGTTTCAAATCACTCAATGACTGACTAGAACAGCATTCAATTAACAGTTGCAAAAGAAAAATATCTCTCAATAATCATCGAATAATTACAAAAAAAATGTCATTTCTATGGAAAAATATTGGCAAAAATACTGAGGATTATGGGCCTATGGGTCTTTGCCTCTTCTCATTCGCACACACAGAGAAACAGTCTCCAAAGCAATAGCCGTGTCTAAATATAGCTCCGATAAACAGAGGCAGTTAGTGTTGTCCCGCACTCGCCACATTCTCAAGTGTTTCAATGTATACATAATTTACCATTTTATGCATTGTCATATGTATCCAGAGAAAAGTAGATGAGATTTCATTTCCATTACAAATTAATGATTGAGATGAGATGATTATCACTAGGCAATCGAGAATTTTATCTATTGATTATTTAATTAATTGTCAGTTGCGGACAATTAAGCAATCATATCCAGCAATGGCATGAGCAATTCAAAATGAGGGCAAAAAGAAAATATAAAAAATTCAGCAGCTTGAATAATCGATACTCGATCGAATATAAATTTCTTTCCCACGTATGGGCCCGGGTGGTACCTCTAACTACCTCGTTTTCACGGTCACGCTGACTCCCACGGGGGCCCCCACGACGTTACGCCAGACCCCGAGGGGGAGACGCCATTATCTTGGTGAATCTTAGCCCCCCCACTCTTTCACTGGACCACCCCGCTCGTCTCCAGCCAACATTATCATCCCTCGGAAGAATAAATCAACAACTCATCTCGATGCGATATTTGCTCATTCTCAAAATTCAAATTCTTCCTATTTTTAAACAATTTTGGTATGGACCACTACCAGAAGTATTTATCATTTTTACCCCAATTTTATTTTTCTAAATCTAGTAAATTTACTCGGCACAAAATAAACCAAGGCTGCTTCACCTATTATTTAACAAAAGATGAAGTACAAATTGAAAAAGAAAAAAAAATAAATTTGCCATAAAGTGCTTCTAATACTTGAAAAATTAGCAAGACCCCTCTCCCCTTGCACCTCTCAAAGTAAATGAAATTTGTTTGAGAACGTGTGGTGTACGAGAATGTAGTGGCTGTTAGTTGCCGATGCGAACTTTCACGTAGGTGGGACGGATGCCAGGTGGTCAAGAGGCGACGCGTTCACCAACAAAGATATATATCCCCCCCCCCCCCCGTCCCCCCCTTCTTCCGCCTCTGCGTTATTGAGGGAAAATCAAAATGTGTTGAGGAAAAATGAGAAAACTGGAATTCGCCCCCCCCCACCTATGGCAATATTTACAAAAAATGATCCTGAATATTAAGAAAAATGGAGAAAACCCTATCGCAATTATTTCCTCAAAACCTAAATTAAAATTTAAAAAAACACACCCACCCACACACACACACACACACACATGAGTAGTTCCTCTAAATTGAGTCTCCTCCTCCCCCCTCCCCTTCCATACCTAACAACCGCCAAAAATGTCTTTCCCCCGAAAACGAAAAATTGTAAAAAAAAATTCCTGTAACTGTAGAATTAAAAGAAATTAAAACCCCCCAGAACTTCTACAACCAGCCTGAAAAGTCATAAAGAATTTTATTTCCATGTGGGATTTTGCCATTCAAGGATATACGCAAGCAGTCGAGACTATCGCTATTTGTCCCGTGCGTCTATAAATAGTATCAACTGCTGTTGATTTACGAATAAATGAAAGCCTCTTTCGTAGTATTTGTAGTTAACATGTGTATGTACTGGGTTGAATTCTCGAATGCCTGTTGCTCTCCTTCCTCGCTCCCTCACTCCCTCCCTCGCCCCCTTCCCCACTCCAACATCTATTACCATTAGCATTAAATATAAAGAGGAGAGAGGGAAGAGGAGGTTCTTCTCGCTAACTCTGTCTTACTTTGTCACGTGTATATTCACTGATCGGTGAACATTCACCGTAGACTGCGCGTTTACACTCCTCCTTTCGACTATCATTCCTAGTCCTTTATTTCTATTTATTTATTTATTTTTTATTTTTTTGCATTCTTGTTCAGTGGAAAATTGTCAATTGATAGTTCATCGAGTGGGGAAACGCTCTATAAAAGATTTATTTTTTTCTCTTTTTATGAGCGGAAGACGTATTAATTTATAGCATGTGATTTTTACGGGCCGAGTGGCATAAAAAATCAAATTAAATGAGGGGTAGAAAATATTTAAAGTTCTGTTGACACGATACTATACTAATG
>JAPYZM010001102.1:0-34690 GCA_030522845.1 Psyttalia concolor
TGCACACCTAATTTTTTGCAATACCTGCCAAAATTTGCTTTGAGGGGAGGTTTGAGGGCAAAGTGGTTTTTTTGTGTGCGGAGTGCGGAAAAGTCAAGACCGTGTGTAAAGTGAAATTCGAGTGCGTAAAGCAAAGCTTTACGCACGAGTTTCACTTTACGCACGATTTCTGACGCACACTGTGTGGAAAAGTACCACTTTACGCACGAAAACCGGTACCGAAAAGTCAATTTTTTGGGCAGGTATTGCTAAAAAGTAACTTTTCCGACACAACGTGATGAAAAGTTACTTTTTTGACACAGCGTGATGAAAATAATTTTTTTCCATTCGGGACTGAAGGTCAACTGGACTTAATTAATTCTTATCGATAATTATTTGCTTATTTGGGATTAAAAAAATATTTTTGAGTCGTGTTAATTCAAATTAACGTCAATTAATCCAATGACTTATTTGTTGGTGAGAAATGTTTAAAGACACATGCAAAAATTTTATTCCAATCCCACGAGTCAAAAACCACTTTTTTTCACGAGTTACGAACAATATTTTTCATCGCAATGTGTCGAAAAAGGACTTTTCAGACACAGCGTGATGAAAATAATTTTTTTCCATTCGGGACTGAAGTTTAATTGGTCTTAATTAATTCTTATCGATAATTATTTGATTATTTGTGGTTAAAAAAATATTTTTTAGTCATGTTAATTTAAATTGACGTCAATTAATTTAGTGACTTATTTGTTGGTGAGAAATGTTCAAAGACACATGCAAAAGTTGTATTTTTTAAATTTTGTACTTATCAATTGCCGCAACTCTAGACGATCCAACCGCAATGAATTTTGTTTTCGTGACGAGCAGTTGACGATCACCAAATAAATAACTCCATTTGTCTATTGATTTTTCAAAATTCACTCGTCCGGTTTATAAAAGGATTATTGTATTGACACTTGCAGCTGCGAACGCAAAGTAACGAATTTCCAAACACTCAAGCGGCACTGGGGCACTCGGCGACAATCCCTACCCCTCAATTACCTCAAATTTCAATTCCCAACTGGAAGAAGTGAAGCGCGAAGGGCGGGAGATCGCAATTCGGCCACTGGAAACCAATTTGCGATAACATATCTCCGATACAACGAGTCGCCTTTCTACCTTCAACCGATTTGAAATAAAAATCCACTTCAATTGTTGAAATTATTACATTCGTCGGCGGAAAAACGTCCCCTTACCCCGCGAATTCCATGATTTTCTTGAGTAAAAAAATAATTATCAGAGTGACAATCAGTAAGAACTGAAATAAAAAATTTTGCGCCACTTGGTTAAATTAATTTTCGTGACATTTTGAAAATAACGAGGAATCAAAAATTTTTTCTCCCAATGAGTCGATAATAATTTTACTGATAATAATCGTCAATGGATTAATAGGACAACCTGATTAATTAATTATAGGATTTAGAATGAAATTATTTAATTAATTAATTTTTATATTTTTTTAAATTCCCCTCTCCCTCGCAATAATTGTTAATTAACGGGGGAAAAAAAGTAGAAATCGTTATGAGTCGTTGATGCAACAAATGTGCAACTGAGTGCTCAAAAATAGTCTCATCCATCTCACATTTCCAAAAATATTTCGGCTTCTCCACAATTACTCTCTTAATAATTTCATTAAGTCCGTCAGCAGCAGTTTCTCGGATTTATTAACGCTAAAATCCAGTTGTGAGTATATCTTCCGCATGCCTCACCACGTGTTCTATTCATAGACCTTTACCCATTGCTTTTCATTACGACGCTCTGGATTTTCATATTCTAAACGACGAGCTCAACGAAATCTCGCACAAATACGTTCCATGTATTTTGCGTGCACCCCTCGGTTAAAGATCGATAGGGTATGAAGCCATCAAGTGGGACATGGATGGAATAATGGGATTAATCATTGGAAGAATGGATTTTTCAAATTTTCCAATTGCCATTACGACTAAAATTCCAATTGAATTTTTTTTTCAATCAATAAAAATTGACGCAAAAATCGTCAATTACATCAACCAATTGCAAAAATTTTTGCGTTAGTTTATTATTTATTAAATTAATTTTCTCTACATTTCTATAATTATTAAAGAAGAGCGAAGTGTTTTTATTAACTCAGCCGCAATTTTTTTTGTAATTCTCATGAAAGTTATTATTTATTTTTTGATTGCCAATAAAAATTTCGATTTTTAATTTTTATGGTAATCTCTCCTTCATGATTTTTATAAAAATTAAGTGGTTTAATTGTTTCCACAAAATAATTGCCGAATAGTATTTTATGAACGATAGTAACAAAAAATAGTTAGTCATTTTGCAAACGATTATGGGAATCCCTGAGTCGTAAGTGTCCCGTAATTATCCGGTTCACCTTAAAAACTCTTGAAGTTAGATAAGAGATGGTATGATAGTTCGGTAAGTGAGTTTTGGGCGATTGGGATTAGAGGCCGTCCCATCTCGTTCTCTCCGACGGGAATAGGGTGGATTTACCGTGTATAGTGTGCCCTTTTCCCACCGTAGACCAAATGAAACTCCAGCCAATGGGGGTGGTATGAGAGGGTGAGTGTGTCGCGAGTTATCGTCGATTCGCGCTCGTTGTGTTTATCCCACCGATAAACTCACCCTTCCCAAATTTACGTTTACAATCTGGTTGTATTTTCGTGCCAGGGGTTTTGGGTCAGAGAACATTTTAAATCGTTTCAAATGAATTCTGATCAATTTTCAAGCATCTGGGGGTACTAAATAGCCCGAAGATTGTGGAACAGATGCTGAGGGGAAATGATTTTTCCCTGGCCGATCGATTAATTCGGAGATATGAGATTTATAATTTTTATTGATTTTATTGTCAAGAGCAACCGGAGAATTCCAATCGAATAGAGCAATTAAATAGTTCAATAAAATTCCATTTTCTCAAGCTACATAATCTTTAACCCGTCAGTGGTAGCGCCAACTTGCCAGCAATACTTACTCGCGCATTCGATGAGACAATATTTGATCGTACTTACGTCTTAAATTTGGAACTAATTATATTTATATATTATTTACATTACGTATACAACAATTGCGAACAGATTTCCGCTTTTCCCCAACCCACCGGCCCCACCTCCGTTCAGCTCTTCGGTCTTTATCGGCCGCGATCGAGCTCACCCGAAGCGCTCTCCTCGCCAACTGCCTTGAGTCGCGCAGTGAGAGAATCTCTCACATTTTGTGACGGAGCTTGATAATAATTTTTTCAATTAATTATCAATGTTAGGCCATTCGGATCGATTTCAGAGGTAAAAGGTATAGTTACTAGGAGTATAGAAGAATTTTCGCCGAAAAATATCGAGTTTTCGCTCAAGTTTTCTATTACCATGAAAAAAAGGGTAAGTGAAACTCTCATAGCGCGATCGCTGACGGATGAAAGACAAAAATCAAATTATCAATTTGACATTCTTTCAGTATTTAAATTTCCTTTCAATTCCAACAAACCAACTCTTCCCCGTAAATTCCCCTCACGTATTAAAATGACAAATATTTAATGAGCGACCTCCTCCCACCTCATAAAAAATTGAAATCTAAATAATTAATTTACCAATCTTGTCAAAGTGTCGGAAAGGGTCAGCTACAAAACCACATTTTGTCCTGTGGGGGGGGCGAGGGGGGTTAAGAAATTGACGTCCCCTTGACCGCAATAATTTTCCACTCTCCCACCCCGTGAAGCATAGAAATACAAGATACAAAATTGCATCATCTCGTTTTTCTTGCAAGCACTCCCACCCACAGGCATACAAATAAAATCCACCACGAGGAGATAGAGGTAAAATTATTACCCAACTTCTCTCTTTCTCCTTCTCCATTGCAGATACACGTTCTAGTATGTAAAGGTATGAACCCGCCGCGAAAAATGAATAAAAAGGAGGAAATCTACAGAGGTAAAGAGAGAAACGAGAGAAAAAAAAATTATACAGCGAAGAAGGGGGGGGGGGAGGGGGGGGAGGGGGAGGAGGAAACGAACAGAATAGAAGGAGAGGGGCAGTATTGCGACGATGCTGGAGGAGCGATAGTGACAGCACTGGAGAGGAGGATAGTAGAACTGGAAAACTAGTGTGAACACTTGGAAGTTGTGAAGGTATTCACAAGCTGTTTGAGCTCTCCTTCTCCCCTGGAATTCACTCGTTAATAACCTCTTGTGAGAAGTTGCAGAGACGTCTAAACGTTTGAACAATTCCGGGAATTGGAGCTATTGGTATTGTTATTGCACCAATTGCAAATGATGATGGGAATAGTATTCCTTGGATTTTTTCTTTCCGTTGCTGGGGAGCCACGACCCCGGCTCGTTTCGCTCAGAAATCACTCGGGGAGGGCGAGCCTCGCTCACTTGGCTCGCTACCCCCTCGGCCCCTCCAACTGTTCTATTGGCGTTTTAAACTAGCAGAGATTATTGAATTGTTTTATTAGATTTTTTTGAGAATATCAGAAATTCTTTTTGCCAGTCGAAAAACTCTTTCGGACTTTTGAGGAACGGAACTCATTATTTCAGTTATCATTCTAGTAAACGGTTTCACTTCAATTAATCGGTATAGTATATTTTACGTAGTACAGATTTTTGCAAATCTCGATCGTTGCAGCCGGGAAGTGACCCTGGTTCATTGGCATACGAGTCTAGCACTCTAACCGCACGGCCAGTACCGTCGGTATGTGTCAGCGTAATTAAATATGGTATAAAAATCCCAACATGCGATTTTTAGCTGGTTCCGCATTTCTGTATGTGTGTGTGTGTGTGGATTTTTTTTTTTAAATTATTTGTAGTTTTTCGAAAATTGCTTTTCGACGATCAGTCAAAATTAATTGTTTAAATTTAATGAATTGTGTTTAAAAAAATATTTATCAATATCGGGCTTTTGTCGTGTATTTTGTTGTAGGAAGAGATGATGATATTAAAATAGTATATTTCGGAACAAGTGAAAAAAAAATGGTTTTTGGGGAGTGATATACTCCCACTCGCCAAAAACCGTTTTTTTTCACTTGTTACAAAATATACTATTTCATCACGCTGTGTCGGAAAAGTAACTTTTCAGTCACTCTCCGCTTCGCGTCGAGGGATTGAAAAGTGCTTTTTCGACACATTGAGATGAAAAATATTGTTCGTAACACGTGAAAAAAGTGGTTTTTGAGTTGTTACGAAATATACTATTTCATCACGCTGTATCGGAAACGAAACTTTTCAGTCACTCGACGCGAAGAGGAGAGTGACTGAAAAGTGCTTTTTCTCCCCGGCGGGAGCAAAGTACTCACTTCCCTCCTGCTACGCGGGAGGAAATTGCGACTTTACTCCTACGCCGGGGAGAAAAATCATGTTCTCACCACGGAAAGTAAAATAAAGGAGCCTTACTCACGTGCTTAGGCTCGGGCGGTAATTCTGCACGTGAGCAAGCCTCCTTTATTTTACCTCCCTAGGTGAGAAATATACTATTATGCCACTCCTCGTGGGATTATATCACTCACCAAAAACCATTTTTATCACTCACCAAAAACCATTTTTTTCACTTGTTACGAAATATACTATTTCGTCTCTAGCCCCGAAAACCGCGATCTAACCCAACGGAGTGAGGTTAGAATCGCGGATTTTCGTGCAACAGGGACGAAAAAGTACTTTTCTGCACTTTGACTGAAAAGTTACTTTTCCCACACAGCGTGATGAAATAATATATTTCGTAACGAGTGAAAAAAAATGTTTTTTGGCGAGTGGGAGGTTTATATCACGAGCCGAAGGCGAGGGATATAATCCCACGAGTCAAAAACCACTTTTTTCACGAGTTGTTACGAACATAATTTCTCATCTCAATGTGTCGAAAAAGTTCTTTTCCGACACAGCGCGATGAAAATCATAATTTATGACTGTAATGAGTTAACTGAGCCAACGAGTCTCGCATTTTGTGATATTTTAATGAATCAATAGATAAATCGGTAAAATAATATAATTCCCAACGGTCTGAGTCATCTGATTGTTTCAGTCGTGGGGTATTGATGATTTAAGTGGATTTATTTTCCATCGGTGATCGTTAAACGTGAAAGAAGATATTCGGGGTGAGACGAAATGGGCCTCCTTGTGCCAGTAGTCGCAGGATGAGCTCGGAGCTGTAAAGGGAATAGCTCAAAAAAGGGAGTAATACAGGGGATGAAACACTCGAGTATATCGATTGCGAAGGTTTCAGCCTGTACTGGCGAAATGGGAAGGCAAAATGAAAAACGTTGGGGTGGAGTGAGAGAGAGAGGGAGGAAGAAAGAGAGAAATTGAAGAGGGTGAAAACGGTTTCTCTGTTGCTACCACCCACCATAGATGTCATCCACGCCAGTCGGCGTCGCCCAACGGGTCGTCGACCGAAGTGTTCTCTTCTTTTGATACCAAAAACTCATCCGAATGCTGTAAAAACAATATCAATTGCGATTGAATTTGGCAATTTCGCTGGAGTCTTTTCGAAGTTGCTGTCGATAATTCAGTTTGAGGGGTTATTTAGGGGTGAGCAGTCGTATTTTCAGACAGTTCGGGATGGAGAGATTTTTGTTCGTAAATTAAAATGAGTCATGAAGTAATTAAAACATGACAAACCGGCCACTTTTGATCTCTCCTAATTTTATTGCGGAATCATCATTGATTAATTTTTTTCGCGTCGCGTGCCCTCTGTCAACTTTTCACACACACACACACATACACACTGGACAATATTAAAAAGATAATTGATTGAGCCAATTAATCGAGTATTCTCCGATGCTTTTTAATGGACGATTCTATGAAATAAAACTAGTCTTATTAAATAGACAACAGCTCTCCAGTGAGTCTAAAAAAATTCTATTTAGATAAATATTCACTAAAAATTGTAATTGAAAAAATGTAAATTGGCGAAGTAAAATTCAATTAAAAGTGTCGATCGTTACGCGAATTTTACGATCGGTTTTCTAAAAATTACTCTTTCAATCTTTGACAACATATTCTTCAATTTTTTTTTTTAACGTTCCGTAAAAATTCTTAAACATCCCATAATTTTTGTTAGACTTTACACCTTCCAGAAAAATTACGTGACATTTTTATATTTTTTCGGCGGCAGGCCAGATAATTTACAGACCATTACAGATTTATTCTCTTCAATTCCTATAAAAATTGGCGGAAAACGATTTACACCAGCAATGTTAATGAATATTCCTCTAACAAATAAATTATTTACTAAAAAATAAATAAACTGTAAATGGAAAAACTCAAAAATTTTGTAATTCGCCTCACGAGAGAGATATCCAACAAATTCCCCTGGAAATTAACCCGGCGTATTTTTCTTAAATAGTTGTTTCATTTGAGTTAATAGCCCTAATTATCAATTTCTGTTACTCATCCATTCCAATTACACATTCATACACTTCCCCACACTCATAAACGAAAAAAAAAAAAGCTGAAAACAACAGTAAAAAGAATGAAGATAACTCGTCCTGCAAGAAGGTCTGCCGGAAGCCAAAGCTCGTTACACGCGCGTCGCCAAGTTCCACATGTACCTGAATCCTGTTACCTCCGCCATATACACACCGGGTAAATCGTGAAATAGAGCCAGTTTTCATGTTCATAAAACACAAATGATACTAAACACGGGGTAATAATACCAGAATATAAAATTTTGTAATTTGATATATCAGTTTGATGCTGCTATTTTCCCACCGTTAATTTACATTTGACGGATAATTCCGGGGGATAAATACCAACCGACACTTCATTTGAGAAATGATCGACTGTAGTTGAGTGCGCCAGTGATTAGAGATCGAGGGGGGGGGGGGGGGGGGGGGGGAGGAGGATAAGCCTGTCGACAGAGCTGATGAATCTTGCGATTAGCTCGGGAGATTTCTGGGCTTTTAACTCCTCAGTTGCAATTGCCCTCTCCATTTTTCACACCCTCTACCTCCCCCCCTCCCCTTTACTCTGTTTACATTCAATGCTGCTGGTGGGATCCTTATCTCGAAAATGAAAGACTCGTAAAACCAAGGAGTTATCACTCTGCACTGGCAACACTGAACGTAAAAATAATGTTTTTATAATGAGAGTGCAGGAGGGAGTTTGTAAATGGAGACTTCAGGGTTATTTTTTTTTAACAAATTGCGATATTGAGGAAGATGATTGCAATAGTAGGAGGGATGATGGATTATTTATTAATGAAGTTTAAAGGCTCTCTGTTTATCTGGGTCTTCCTACATGAGCTTTGCGTTTAGTTCTTTACGTTCACGCCTGGCGGCAGCAGCTCCGCCCGGTCGGCTCGGGCGCACCGGACACCCATCCAAGAACTGATCGGAGTAAAAGTAGAGAGTGATCACTGTGGCTGCGACAATGGCAATGATTTGATGGAGTTAATTAATTGTAAATAAAGGCATTTTTAATGAATAGAAACAGCTTCTCGGGAGGTTGAAAGTAAACAAATTTTGAGAAATATTGATTTAAAAAATTAGACGGAGAATAATTTCTAAACTCTCGCATAATTCACATCATGAGAGGAATATTAAACTATTGCCCTTGAACGTATGATGGGAATTTGCACAGTTAGAGATCCTCGACATTTGTGATTTCCCGCAGTGACAAGTGGACGAGCCCACAAAACGGGTAAACCTCGGGGTACGCCAGGGAGAGGCCGGGGGGAGGCAGGAGGAGGAGGAGGAGGAGGAGGAGTAGGAGTAGGAGGAGGTAAAGAGAATGAGAGTGAGCGAGAGGTGTAGTACAGTGTGGAGTCAGGTAGCGAACCTTCGGACGCTTCGGTAGTAGACGGGGGTAGGACAGGAACACACTGAGGCACATACCCGGGGTCGATGTCCGCTGTCCTCTCTTTGCCTTCTACATATATTGTACCCACACTTATGTATGTTCCCGGGGTATATACGTTTTAACTCCGGACTCAGCGGCACTCATGATGCCACTGAGTACTTTCGAGAGCTCTCTCACAAATTATTATTATTTTTTTTTTCTCTTCTCTTTACCTATAAATTTACCTCGCGCTCTGTTGCACCATCGATGATCATATTTACCGTGTTTACCCTGTAATTGATACTCACCCTCTCTAATTGGAGAACTAATCACTGTTATTTTTTCTTTTTTCCAATTCCAGTGATCTGGCACGTGATCTGAGCCTCTCGGAGGACAGCGATGACGATGGTCTCAAGGTGAGGAAACCGATCATTTAATTTGAATTAATTATATTATAAGCTCTATAATTTATTTTGTTGAGGGATGACAGAGTTAATCTAATTAAATTAAATCTATTTTCTCAGCAGGGAGCCACATCGAGATTACCGAGACCGAGATCTCCAGTGCCGAGTATCGAGTAAGAAGACAAAAAAAAAAAAAAAAAAAAAAAACAAGAAAAATTCCTGAGTCCCTGGTACGCTTGATAATCCCCTGAAGTGAATGTTCGATTGTCGATTATTCCGTGAGTTTTAGCCGAATCTCCCAGACGAATTCCCCAGATTAACCCACCTCATGATGAATTTCAGCTTGTCATCAGCAATCCTCCCCCCAATGATGCCAGCACCTCTTCCCCTGGCTCCACCATCCCCAATGGAGATGTCTCCACTGGGTCCCCTGTCGCCCCCTCGTCCCTTGTCGCCCCCGCGTGCGACACCCCCAAAGCAATTATCGCCGGAGCGTTTGCACTCGCCACTTGCCTCATCCCCACGCAAGCACACCCAGAGTCCATGCATTCAGCAGCGACCACCAAGTCCACCTGGTCATGCACCCCAGAGCTCTGGCTCAGCATCGTCGAGTTCAGACTCAGGCTCGGACTCGGGATCGGACAGCAGCGATGACTCGGAGGATGAGGCTGCTGTTGTGCCAGCCAAAGGTCCAAGTACACCTCCACCAGCATCGCCAAGAGCAGCCATGGAGGAGCCACCAGCTGAGGAGTCTAAGCCTCGTTGGAATCTAAGTAGTTTTCTGGATCAGAAAGCTGTGCAGTCGGATCACAATTCGGAGAATAAATCCTCCCAGGACATTTCCAGGCGGGATAGCTCACCGGAGGAAGTGCCAAAGGACTCGAGAACAAGACGAGCGGATGGTAATAATGACTGGCAGGATGAGGGCATCAAGAGAACGAGTAGTTCAATTCTGGCGACATTGAGCGACAGCGATCATACTTCTGACAGTGACAAGAAGAAGATCGAGGAGCCTAGAGTGTTGATACCTGAGAAAACGAAACCACCCGATGTACGTAAACGTGGGAGACCCAGAAAATCGGTTAAAGAATCGGTCAAGAGTCCTAAGAGCCATAGAACGGCTAATGAGGAGTCTAAGGTGAACTCAAAGCGCAACAGACAGCGCAGCGTTAGCAGTCCCAAGAAGAAGCCAGCTGTGACCAAAGCCACTGTTGACAGCAGCGAGGATGAGGCCAGTGATGTCAGGTAATTAATCGCAATAATTTATTTATTGTAGTCCAGTCAATTTAATTGATTAATACGTTCAGCGAGCATCATATCAAATGTACAATTGTCAAAAGCTTAACCTGCTTTGCTGTTGCCCTGTGGTATTTGTTGTTAAGTAATTGCGGTATAATTAGTATATCAATCGTCAGCCATTTTGGTTGTCATGGGAATTCCCGTTAGAATTAGTTTATTTCAACTGAAGAATGAAAATATATCTCTGTATGTCTGCTCAATATTCGTCAATGCTCCAGCTGAAATTGCAACACTCGGTGGATTGCTATTAATTAATCATGAACATTCTATTTTGCACGCGATATTGGTTATTAATTATTAATAGAAAGGTATTACTGGAATTTCAATCTCATTTTCAATTCACAAATCATCGGAATTGCATTGTCTGGGAATGGGGGAATTTATTTTCGTGGATTTATATCCAGAAAGCTGTTATTAACGGTGTGGTTGACAAAATGAAAATTGATTGAGGGCTAATTGATCAATTATTCAGTTTATGGTAATTGGGGTAACTGTGTTAATAAGTATTTCACGTACTGTGGTCGTTTGGTTGGATTGTGAGCATTACAACTGTACCATTTTCATGTTTTTGGACTCTATTGTGATATCAGGAGAGATGACCGGATGGATTTTACACGAATTGAATGCAAAAGGTTCTATTATTGCGGCAGAAGTAACTTTGTTTGATTGGAGAACTGTTCGAAACGACTAATTATCGTATTTGTTGAGCATTTTTATCGCACAAGTCTATTGGTATCAATTTTTCTTTGAACAAACTTCGCCACTGACAATGAAAAAAATTTTATACAAAAATTTGAATAGTCTCTAGAGGTTCGTTCAATTATTAGCAGTGATGTCATATCAAAAATCGACGCACTCATTCTCCCCTCTCGTTATCACGAACAGCCCTCCATTACAACAAAGTCCGCTTTTACCAGATCTAACTCTCTCGTCTTCCTTCACAGATCGAGCGACTCTGAATGTGACCGAAGGGTTTCTCCCCCCGCGGCCCTCTCCGAAAAACGCAAATCCCGACTGAGCCTATCATCAAGCGAAGATGAGCGACCAACAAAGCACAGTGCCTCCGAGGAGGAATCCGACTGGAGAAGGCTTCCCACAAAGCGTACAAAGCTGATGGATTCACCAAAGAAACAGGACAAGAAGAAGAGTCCAACGAAGGCGAAGCCCCGACGTCCCCGCTCACGAGTGACAAACACTTCAGGTTTGACTTTTAAAATATTTGATTATAAATTGATCTGGACAATCCGTTAGGGCCCTGCAATTTTTTAAATTAATAATTAAGTCCTTTCAATTAAAATGACATTAACATTAAATTCAATCAACTCGGGATTCCTCAAAATTGGGATTTTTTAAAAACCAAAATGACTTGCTCAAAAGAGTCTGACAAAAAATCTCTGCCAATCTTTTTCTTCAACTCTTTATTAAATTGTTAATTGAGTGCAATTGTTGAGCAACTTAAATATGTCCAGGTTGTGCGAGTGATTCGGACAGTGAATCTGAAACAGCCCACCGAAACAACAGACAAATAGCGAGAGTTCCACCGCGTCCCCGGGTCCCTCCAACGCGTGCAACATCGCTGGACAATTCCGACAGTGACAACAGTTCAGCACCAAAACTCCAGGAGGAGGATGGTGGTAATGTCCAAGACAAGAAGAAGAGTGACACATTGAGGAAGCTCTTTTCAACGGCCAAGGGTGGTGCCAAGGGCGGTGGTAAGGGTGGCAAGGGTGGCAAAGGTGGAGGCAAATGTGGTATTTACGTTGAAGAGTACACAGGCTCAGCAAACACACCGACAGGCAGTGAAAGCCCATACAAAAGGCCTTCGTCCCAGGCTTCCACATTACAAAGTTTTCCATCGTTAACGTATGCCAATGGAGTACCAAGTTTAATATGTAAAATCGATTTAAGTAGAATCCCTCACATACCCCAATCCTCGAGGGGACAGGAGCTCAGAGAGAGAACTGAGTTGCCTGACACTAGGCCAACATCACGACAATCTAATATAAAAAATGAACGTCCACCTACACCGGAAGAGGGTGAAATTGTTGATACAGTGTCACCAACGGAATACAGAACTCATGGTGATAACAATGAGGTTGATGATAAAGTTAAGAGGACAATTATAAGTGATAATGATGGGAAGAATAGAGCGGGACCCAGTGGTAGTGGTACAAGTGGTGCTAGTGGATTGAACGGTAATGCACCTAAACGAAAACGTAATCCAAGTTGTAGTTCTGTTTCGAGTGTTAGTGT
Organism: Psyttalia concolor; assembly: GCA_030522845.1. NCBI lineage: Eukaryota > Metazoa > Arthropoda > Insecta > Hymenoptera > Braconidae > Psyttalia > Psyttalia concolor. The sequence continues at coordinate 12,721 of JAPYZM010001102.1, forward strand.
TTGTTCGGTTGAGTCGAAAGTTAAGGCGGAGCACAAGGAGAAGAAGAAGAGGAAACGGAAGCATGGGGACAAGGAGACTGGCGATGCCAGACCTGCTTCAAGACAGGTAAAGATCATTTCCTTGATTAGTTTGGGGTGAAAGTATTCTCTGGGAGGGAGTTTTATAAACATTCCATGGAATTTTTGAATGAACAAGTTTTGGTTAAATTTATTTGGCAAGATTAGTTGGGTTTTGTCGTAGATTTTGTGCCTCTCTAGTTTTTTTATTCCGCTTAATTTCCAAATAATTCAATTATGCACTTGGCAATTTTATGAAATTGTCATCGGGAATTGAAAATAAATAGAAATCTGATATTATCGGATTTTTCTGTTCCCAAATTGAATTCAATGTCACTAACTCGAGCATTTGTACTCAGCCCTCCCTTAAATATCAATTCACCCCATCGGTGTACTATCTTTAGACAGTAATCACACTTGTCATCGCACGCACATCATAAATATAATATTTTCCATTAACAGTCAATGTAGTGTTGTGAATAAGTGGTATTGATTTACCCACTGTCTGACGTAATTCGAAGCTAGTTCTGTCAACATTCGTGGAAATCAATAGATCATCGTAACGCGATATGGATGATGTATCGGGGGTGTAAATATTGTCATACTTTATGATGATAGTATCCAGCTATTTTATAACACTGTGTGCAACATTGGGGGACGTAATCTTGGCTCTTTCACTCGAATATTTGAGCGTCAAACAACAGTTACCATCAAACTTTGCTGAGATAATGACCTCGGATCTATTCAAACTCTCATGCAACATCATCCAGTAGTGTTTGCTGGCCAAACTTGTGAATGTTGCTAAATTACACAATTATATTTCAGAATGATGCACAACCGACAAATCACGAGCGGGAAGACAAGCCCGATATTCACCTGCTGCCACCACCGGCAGCGCCGCCCCAGAGGGTATTTTTCTCCTACTTCAATCCTCTGAATGAAGTTCAAGAGGACCAGGTTCGGTGAGTGCAAGATAAGAATGTTTCTACCGTTAGAAAGTTAATTGGAACTTATATCAGGCTTTATAGTTGGCCTCTTCAGACAGAATAAAGTGTCTGAGATGCAAACAAATGTTTAATGCTGGTGAACTTTATTTTTCTATTTTATACGAGTAGAGCGGATTTTTATTTTTAATGCAAAACGCCATTTACCAAGTCTTTAATTGGACCAATGGACAATTTTTCTTTTTCACTTCATTCTCCTTAACTCTCTCATCTCTGACTGTTAACAGAAATTTAATTGGATAAAAGAAGGGTCTGAGATGCAATAAACAATTGTAAATGGTATTAATAATTTTTTTATTCCATTGACTGAGAACAATTTTTTTGTTTTGAAACAGAATTTTAAATGCAAAGCCGAGAACAATTGGATATAAAGTAAATTTCAAGATTCATCAGTTAATTATTGTTGTCAATTAATTCAGGGACCAAAATCAGTACCTGACAGAAGCTAAAAGGTTGAAGCACAGTGCAGACCAAGAGTGTGAATTAACAGCCCAGGGTATGTTGTACTTGGAGGCAGTTCTGTACTTCCTTTTAACCGGTCATGCTATGGAGTCCGATCCCGTAACTGACAGGGCCTCCTTCACTATGTACAAGGACACACTCAGTCTCATCAAGTGAGTATCCTCTCGACAATTACACCCCCTAATGAACGCCATAACAAAGAAAATGCACTTCACCGTTTCGATTCTTTTCAAAAACCCTTTTACCTCCTTCTTTCTTGAAATTAAAACGTGAATTTTCTATTTTTTTTTGAGAACAAGTGCCCTAAGAAAAAAAATCCGAGACAAATATATCCTTATTGGGTCTTAAAATTATAAATCATTGAGTGAATTATTTTGTTATCAATTGATTATAGTGCCAAGAAAAAAATTCTCGTTTATTTTTCCATTCAAGTCCCTCAATAATTTCACCGCAAACCCAATTTTTTTTACTCACTCAGTATCCTCTCGTATCCTCTCAACAATTGCCCCTAATGAACGCCCTAACAAAGAAAATGCCCTCGCACGTTTCGATTTTTAACCCCCTGTCTTCTTTAATCATTCAGGTACATCTCTTCCAAATTCAAGAGCCAGCAGAACAATTCACCCGAGAGTAGTATACACAACAAGTTGGCGATCTTGAGGTAAGCCAGAAGGATCAAGAGGGGTGAACAGCCTCCCTACACTAGAGAGATAAAAATAATCATTAATTTATTTTTTCTTTTACCCCTCTAGTTTATGGTGCCAGTCCCTTATTTACTTGAAACTCTTCAAAATGAGGAAAAATGAAACCAAAGAGATTCAGAAGATCGTTGGTGATTATCATCAGAAGGTGAGTTGCTCATTAATTTCACGAAAATATATTCACATAGCGTTTGCATTCTTTCCCCCCCTTCATCCCTCATTCATTCGTGTGTTCATTTATTTTTCTCTTGCATTTGTTTGATGTGGATTTTTATTCTTTACAAGTGTGCATTTCATTTCGCTTTTTCACAGCCAACACAGCCAACTGTTGTACAGCCCGAGGGCCAAGGTACTCCCTCTCTCTCGCCCACACCATCGCCGGCAGGCTCTGTTGGGTCAGTTGGTAGCCAGAGCTCGGGTTACAGCAGTGGTGAATTAGCAAATCGTGGGGCTGCAACTGGACAACCACCAGCAGCAATGTACGTCAGTGTTCCATTAAATGTTCATACGGCTATGCAGAAATTGACTCATCAGTTTGCATTGCTCATGAGTTGCCATGAACTCTGGGATCAGGCTAATGCACTTGTCACTGATAAGCATCGTGGTGAGTATGAGAATATTATTGGAAGTATTTTTTTTATAATTAAAGCAAAATTGTCAATTACACCCGAGGAAGATCAGCCTGACACTTGCTCCTCCGGTAGGATTTGACAATATTTACAGATTTCGAGTGACAATCGGCTCTTGTTGTTTGAATATTTCCGTTTGCTTTGTTTGTAGAAGAAATTTAATTTGTTAAAATGATTTTCAATCATTTGAATATCGCACAATTCATTTTGAGAATCAGCTTTCGTACGCGGGTTCAATTGTGACTCGACCTATTTTTATTCGTTGATTATTCCGAGAGACTGGAAATGCCATTCCAACTCTAGTGAATTTTTCGAAAAACTCATTACAGTTCTCGATGTTTAATCAAAAGCGTAGAGCCACTTTAATTAATCCCCTCGATAATGACGGATTCCCTGGGGCAGCAAGTCCTCCCAATCTGGCCAACAATTTTACAATTAACCCCCTTGTGTCTCGTCTTTTCAGAATTCTTCGTCGAATTGGACGAGAAACTCGGCCCCCTAACACTGAAGAGCTCGCTGCGAGATCTAGTGCGTTACGTACAAGCTGGAATAAAGAAACTACGAGCCCTCTGACCCCAGTGGCACAGTCCCAGGCCGCCCACTCCCAACTACATAACGGCTCTCCCTCACAACATGACAACGTATCCCACAATGTTCACGTAGCCCTCGTCACGTGTATCAACTCGTTGCAAGGGCAATAATTAATTCAACTAGTTTTCTACAAGAGTCAGAGGGAAAAGGCAGGATTACGAATGGTTTCAAATAATTTGGGTGGTAGGGACGCCCTGCAAAAGATTAAAAAAAAAACAAATTTATAATATTCAAATTGAATAACTGACACAATGAAAATTATAAGTCCTGAATTAATGCTGAGGAATGAGTCCTGATGACATCGTAGTCAATAACTCGAGCTTCAGGTTCGTATTCCACTCTGGAAATGAGCACGTTACTTAGTCTTACTGAGCTATTTAAAACGTTGAAAAGTGCATGAGACTGCGATTAATTAATTCGATAATGAAGGCATCACTGATCGGTAGGTCTCGATATATATACATATATTTTTTTCATTCTCCCTCCTCCACTCACACTCTCGAAAAAAAAAAAAAACAAAAAACAAAAAAAATCAAATTCAAATTAAAATGGTCGTCCTGCTTTTGTAAAATTGTGCGTAGATGAAAATTCAGTAAATCTAGTGGTGCTGTCGATTGAGTGTACTTGACAATTATCCAAGTATCCTCGATTATTAATAGATAGAGGAGAATTAACTCGACTCGTGCGCAGAAAAATTGTCGCGCCCACAGAATTATAAATAGTTTATTTACGTATAGACGAATTACAGTAGGAGGGGGAAAACAAAAAAATCAGATAGTTCTAATGTTAAAGGTTAAATTTAATAAATTATTGGTATAATCTGTATATGAGCGCTCTTGCCCTCGAGTTTTTTCCACCGGTGGAGGGGGGGGGGGATTGAATTGTTTTCAATTTGCCGCGTATGTCTGGCGATTGTACATTTTGAAGACGTTAAATCGCGGTTGGAACAATTTTTTGTAGATAAGATCTTATAAAAGTGAGTAATGAAATCAGTAATGAGAGTAATTTAACTATTAAATTATCCAAAATAGAAAAGAGGGAAAAATGAAAAAAAAAAAATCAATACATATTCTTTACATTACCTAGTTGATATTGAGGGGAAAATTAGAGGTTTTAGTGAATCAATCGAATATAAATGCGAAGAGAAATACCGAAACAGTAGATTTAATTGTGATTGAAGAGATTCGAAGTTTTATTAATGAGTATAATGAGGAGAACGAGAAAACAAGTAAGAAGTAAGTTGCTCATGTGTATATTTTTGTAAATAGGTATTGTGAGTGCCGCCGCCTTGAGGGAAGAGCTCTCTGAAAAATTGTCAGTTAATTGCGATTCAAAGAGGCTCTTGTCCGCCCCAAATTTTTGCTACCATATGTCTTACCGAAATGAAAGAAAATAAATGAATTAAGAGATGACTAAAAACATTTTAAAATTATACCAGATTATTATCTGGCGCAGAATGATAACACCAGTCCACCAAATGTTGTTTTATTTTGTTCATTTGTAGAAAAAAGAAAAAATCATTTGATAATTTCTCTCAGCCACGAGGAGGGGAAATAGTCTTTAATTACTTCCTTTCTTGCTTGTTTTCGTTTATTATCTCATTCTCAAGAAAAGACGTTTTCCATGCGCAAAGAGTGCATCAAAATTTTTGTATTGGAAAAAATATGGAGGAATGAGTTTTTAGAAAGTTGGGAGCTAGGATGAGGTGAAAGTCGGGCTCCAGCTGGGATTTTTCAAGCATTCGTAACGCGATAATTGCTAGGAAAGCTTGGAGATGGATAGAATTATTAATTTTTTTTTTCTTCTTTAATTCGATAATTTGAATTTGGAAATCACTCGGGACAGCTCCACTGGCCCTAAACATTTTTTCATGCGGTCCAATGGTTCACGGGATACAATTTTCTATTCAAAACTGTGGAACAATGTCGGATGTAGTGAGTGAAAAATTCATCAAATAAAATTGCGAAATTCTTTTTCATATTTTAGATGAGTATTTATAAACGATTTAACAAATTATTAGGAGATATCAGGCCTTGGACGACTCGAGTGGCTTCATATTTCAAATGAATTAATTGCCAAAAATTGCCAGATGAAATATTGACACCTGAAAATACCAAACAATTGTACCGGCAATTGTTCACAAATCGAATCGATCAAAATGTAATTTGTCAAGAATCAAAAATACCAAAATTCCAATCGTGGTTGAGAGAATAGAGTGGAAATGCGTGGAGAGTTCAATCAATTTGTATTTAATGATAGCATAAGCAGCAGAAATGACCGTAAAATTTGATGATTATGAGCGAGAAAAAGAAATAATCAATTCCCTTAAACATTTGACTGCTGTTTATTTCGTTGAATTATTAATTTTCTCTTTCCTTCGAGCCTTTACCCATTACATCATAAATGTAATATATTTATACATACATATATATGTACACATGAAAGAAGAAGGGAAAACCTTATTATATTATTATCATATTATATTACATTACTATTCATATGATTGCTATATTATTTTATTATATTCGTACCGAACTACTATACATATATGTCTATTTCCGATAAATGTGTCACTGGGGCTGAAAATAGTTTTTGTCCTTACGTTCGTTCTAAAAAAAAATAACAAACAAAACAAATAATCAATAGTCAAATCAACAGTTCTTTAAAATTCATCTGTAAACGAGTCTATCCAATTTTCATTGAATTCAATTAATTTCTCCTCCCGTCTTATTCCCGATTAATTGGTGCTCAATAATCCATTTATGATGTTTTCTTTTCCCTTAAAGAGCCGTTCAATTTTTCAACATTTTATTTTCTCCATTATTTGCACATTAACTGCACGCAATTGTTTTAATTAGATGAATTAATAAATCGGCCATACGGACAACATCAGCACACAGAGACATTAATTATCTAATGAGAATAAAAAAGAAAACGTAAATTCTGTTGGCAAGTGTGAGATTAAAGTCAAATTGTCAGAAATGGAAATTAAATAAATGGATGGAAGTGAGACGATAGAAATGAGAAATGAGTGAAATAGTGAGGAAATGAGGGAATAATGGGAGTGAAGGGCAACAGCACCAAGGAATGACCAAACTCGCTTAATGAGACAAATGATGAAGAAAAAGAAAACGTAAAAACAACTTAATTACTCGCTTTTTATTTATTTTATTATCATTAATTATTCATCATATTAATTATTATATTTATTGGTGTGAAGGCTGGATGAATTCGCTGAGCCACCTCTTCGATGCAGTGAAACAATAAATTTGTTAATGAAATTATTTCAATTGTTGCGTTAAGCATTGTTTCCATTTTTTTTTTATTAAAGGAAGATCGATGGAAGACGAGGGAAATTGTTGTACTGATTGTTTTCAGGTTCTAAACAATGAAAAATCAAAGAGAAATGTTCTTTTTTCATTGTACAGCAATTTTGCTCGTTCTCTGATGGCATAATCATTTCCTCGATTAATTTATTTGTGATTTATTCAAGTTGGCATTTCTTTTCTTATCGACTGGAGCAATTCATTGATGATTAACATAAAATAAACAACAAATGGCGCATTTATTTTCTCGACAGTTGACGCAACTGTTTCGCGTTTTTGAAATGAGAATTGCTGGGGGGGGGGGTATCTGTGCAGCTTGCCTCAACGACAAACTAAAATAGATGAAGTTTTTAAACAAAAAAAAAATGATGACAACCGTGACAATATACATGTAAGATATTTCGCGAGATATTTTGTGAAGTGAAAGATGAAAAATGAAACAAAGGGAAAATAACGGGGCTTTTTTACCTATTTTATAGTAATCTCAGCTAAAAAAAATTGATTGAGAGGGATGGAGAGAGCCTTTATAATGAAAAAAAAACGAAAAAAAAAAACAAATAATGATTAGAGAAAATGTTTGTAAATGCAATTAAGAGTTAGAAAATCGTCGAATACGGTTATGGGGATGGTTCACTGTAAACGTGTAATCTATAAATAATTTTTTTGGTTCTTTAGATATTTTTGTTTTGTCTCTTTTTCGTTCATCGTAAGATTTTATTATTTCCATGTTTCTTTCTTTGTCGTTTATTGTTTTAAGTTTGCGGACTTAGGCTTGCAATTTTTGATTATTGAAAATGAAGCAAGAGTGAAGGGATGAATTTTACCTTATAATTATTGTGTATATGATAATTGTAAAAACAAAGAACAAACAAAATCGTATTTACTATATCATATTCATTTCCTGAGGCATTCGATTGTCCTTCAAATGAACATATTGTTTAAAATAAAATTGAATGAATAAATAACAAAAAAATTCGACTGTTGTTGATTTTACCTGAGGATGAGGGAGACTATTGGGGACAATTTTTAGAAGTTTTTTATTTATTGAGTGAGGCAGATAAAAAATTATTCACTGGAGAGTTCTTTTGCGGGAAAACGAGGTACAGGGACTTTCTGTTATCAACTGATAGTATTTTATCAGCTGTACATTTTCTGGGATTCTGTGGAGCTTGTCCAACTCATGATACGGAATTATTTGATTAATTATTTTCATCATTATCTGTTACTGATTATTACTACCCACGGAGTGCAATGGGAAGAGTAATAAAACGTAAATCGGAATTGCGTAATGTTTAATAATTTAATATCTAATTAATGTCTACTAGAGTAGATTTGACTTTTTTAAAATGACCTCAGTATTTATTCTCCAATCGATTCATCAAAAATGGGATTGACTGAACGATTGCTGGAGAGCAGGAGTTCAATATTTTTATTCGCCAGTGAATTAATCATTTACAACATCCGTTTCATCAACAATTAAATTGTTTAATTCCAGTAAAAATTCGTCAGACCAGAAAAATGTTCATAAGTTACGGATAAATATCTTCAGCGTAAAAAATATAATTCCAAATTATTTGTCCTTTGTCTAAATAACCTGTTAATAAATTATGATTCAAGTGATCTATCACCAACAGATTTCCCAGCGCTTATCAACACCGAATAACACAGCAACTGCCCCGTTCAAACTGACCGAGCGCTCCCGCGGCGGCCGTAGTTCCCAAATACCCCGACGAGTGCGCTCCGGTCGCCGCCAGCCCCTCTCCAATCGCCCCAACTCGTGCTCTCCGCATTCGCTCGCGGGACGTCGAGCGCTACCGTTGGCTCTCGTCCCTCCGGTCCGGCATTCCGGTGATCTCTTTGTTTTTGTTTTACCCCCAACCGGAGTTTGTTTTTCTTCCTGTAGAAGCCTCTCAGATGTTCGCCAGTGCAAGTAATCCCGTCGAGTCGCGAAATTGTAAAATCAAGTGTTGAAAAAGTGATCTAAAAATAGTGAAAGGTGAATTGATCAGTGCACATGCGACAACAGCACATCCTGCGCATTCCGAGAGGCTCCACTGGAGGGTTAATCCTCGGCTGCTACTGAAACATCTCCAAGGTATGTCCCAAGGTCAACGTGCGTAAATATTCTCATCCTTTTATTTTACTCTGAAGGCATTGAATGAATTGGCCGGTGGGGAGAGGGTACGAGTAGTGGAAAAAAAGTGTGTCGTTTTTACCGGAGTGTTTTGGTTCGGGTCATCAGCCTCGTCTGCCGGGGTGAATGGGGGGGTCTCCTTCTCGGCAATGGCCACCTGTTGGCTCCTGCTAAATCCGGGGAAAATATTTTTATTTGGAATTATTAAGCCCCGGACAAGAGGGATGCCGGTAAATAACGGATTACTCACGGGCGGGGTAAAATGGAGGCCGCCATTTTTTTATGGTTAAAGTTTATTAAGGCCCTGATGGAGTAATTTAGTTTTCATGGAGTGAATAATCCGTTCTCTTGGTCATGAGCACAGTCTGAGGACAATTAATTCAATTATTTATTCAACGAGTTACAATTTATTCTCGAGTTGTGAATATTTTTTGAGATGTTTCGGGGGGGGCCAGTTGACCTTGGCCTCGCCTATTTTCCGACGGAGGTCAGGGTAATAATTACGGGCTTATTTTAACACATGATTTTTTTATAGAAATTATTGCAATCCGGATTTTCATCGACTTTAAGGAAACATTAATTTTTTTTTTGTGGTTAGGGATTGGTTTGTTAATATCAAGAGCAGGCATTCAATTATAAAAATTTTATTTCAAGTTTTTTAAAGCCCATCGATTTTTCTCAATGTTTTATTTATTTGTTATTTATTATTACATGGTACGGTACATGTACAGTAGCATATGATAAACAATAATAATAATTGAAAACAAAAAGTCAAAAAATTTACATTTTTATTGATAAGCAATAATTAATGCGTTGGTAATTGAATTGTTTGCGGCTTGAAAAATGACAGAGTGAGGACTAGATAAAATTCATTTGGCGTATAAATAAAATTAAATATTTAAGATAATTTTTAATTAACTTTTTCTTTACTTTATTTTGAATTTACTTTTTTCTCACGATCAAATGGCATTTTTATGATACTTATTTATCTCGATAGCAATTGGATTTAGGAGGAAAGATCAAATATTTTTGTAATTAATTCCATTCCATGGAAAAATATTTATCAACATTAATCTCAAAGTGCTCTCTGACCCCTCATCAACTTCTAAACATATTTTCCATGAATTTTAATCGCTCGATTTTCCAGTTTCCGACTGTATTTTTTACCTCCACTGAAACGCAATTTGCCAACGCGTGGAAAATCGATTAACCCATTGTGTTTACATTCCTCTGTTATCAGTGGATTTTAACGAGAGTAAAAAAAAAATGTAAGCTAAACGTGTACGGGAATTTGAGGGATTTTATGAGACTAGCGGGTGAATATTTAGGCAACAGCGATCATCTGTTGAATAGACGATTTCTCGGGATTGTGTAACATTCCCCGGGTAATCCAGGAGAATCCTCGGATGTTTGTCGTGAGCGTCACACGTGTATTATTCAACAATGGTGGAATTGAAATTGAGGAAGCCTTGAAACATTCCATCCGCTGGATTTACTATTTTCTCATACACTTGTTAGTTTCAAGTTTTGTCTAAACGACCAGAGCTCGGGGATTTTTCTATGCGGGGCTTTTTTTTTTTTTCAATTTTATTTCTCAACTCACTCCCGCTTTTGGCATTCCGAGTCGCCAACCCCGGGAAAACTTGTATGTAGTCTTTAGTTGTGAGAATGGAATTCGTCTTCGTCTCGGTGCAAGGGGGCTTTACATAGAAAATGTCGGTGGGTATCGTAGAGAGATAGATCGGCTGGGGGAGGGGGGAGTTAACGTATGAGTGCAGCATTGTAGATTCAGTAGGCTCACGGGATTTATTTCGCAAAGTTTGAGGAAAGCCTTTCAGCTGAAATTCCACAACAATTTTTTTTTGGTTTGGATTTTTTTAAAACTTTTTGGACTTTTTTTCGCATTCGGGGCAGATCAACAGTTGGATACAATTTTTTGTTTTGCCTTGGGGCAGCCCAAAATGAGCGAAAGTTTGTTGGATTTTTTTTCTGGCTCTGGATTTAAACTGACAGTTTTTTTACAGAAGTTTTTCAAATGTTACTCAGGGATTTTTTTTTTTCTCAGTGCAGAGTAAATTCTTTGTGTGTATGGTAAGGCAAAATTGCAGAGATTTTTCATTAATTCTTCTCGGTAATTTCCTGAAGTAGTGTAACAATTGAAAAAAATTCAATGTTTGTAGGGACTACAGAAAATGAATGGAAAATGTTATGAGATTTACTGGGTCCTTTAAAAAATTCTATTAGTTATTGAATCATCAATTTGACAAAGTCGAGACGTTGCACAGCTGTTTTTAAAAATAAAAGTAAAGACTCAATTAGGAAACTTTTTTTTTCCAAGTGATGTATTAATTTTTTAAGTCGTTATTAATTACTCTCGTCAATTCCCAGAAGTCGCTCATCAGTTGAATAGAATTTAATGTTTTGTAGCCAAAAATACACACAAATCTCCACCAAATAAGCCAACAAGGTTATTTGATTTTTTATCGTATTTATTTTTGTCGATTAAACAATTTTTTTAGTTTTTTGATAATCAGTTTTAAACATTGAGAGTTTAGTCAATATTTTTTTTAATAAAATGAAGGCTTTATGAGGAAACTTTTCTCAGTGTAGATTAAATTCCTGTTAATTAATTAATTATTAATTAATATCGTCAATTGTACTTGAAAAATAATCTAAAATTAATATTGAATTGTTTCTTTTAGCGGGAAAAAAAATGACTAGTTTTTCGTTTTACTTTATCAATTCTCTTAACGATAAAAAATAATCTTTTATTTGAACACCTGTTATCAAATTTCGCTTTCAAAACCCACAACGTACATTGAATACCCCGTTTTCGTTATTGATTCAATTAATATCAGTTGATTTAATTAATTTCTAATAGAAGAGACAAATTGTTTCCCCCAGTAATTCAGTTATTTCCTCAATTACCGAACAGCTATTGCTCGTTATCTCACTCACCAAAGCGATACTCCACGGCGACATTTAATTCTCCTGTGAGCTCTTTTTGCTCTCTCCATTGACATACCAAAGAGTTCATTTACATGTCTACAACAAAACATGGAGCAAAAGTGAAACAATTCCATCGATTTCACGGTAGCCGAGGCGATTCAGTGGAATGATAAAACACTGGTAGAATTTTTTTTCCCTTTGCAATTTTTTTTTGTTTCTCTCCCCCCCGACGTTCTTTGAGAGTTTCTTGTCTCGCTTGACCACGACCCAATTCTCGAAAGTGCCCGGAGGAACCCAAGTATCTAACCACCGTCGGAGGACTTGATTGGGATCGAATGGTATCGGTTTCTTGGATCCCATTAGGTGAATCGTGAGTTCGTACTGAATTGAACGAGAGAATTCTGTCAAAGAGAATGAGGAATATTCTTGTTTTAATTAGATATTCAATTTTATTATTTGTGCCTGGGAATAACTCTAATTGCTCCTCATTATTCTCTGGAATTACTGAGAAATGAGAGAGAAAAAAAATTCTTAAGTCTTAGGATTTTATCGTTTGTGTAAGTGATTGAAGTTTTTTGTTGGAATTTACTGGACATTTGTTGGAGATAGATTTATAAATTCGATTGCTTTTAATTCTTGAGGGAATTTGGGTTCTCTTGGGTACTCCAGACGAGCCAGAAGTCCCCTGAAGTCGAGTAGACAATCTAATCCCAATTCTGGACCACAAAAAACTGACCTCAGAGGTTTCTAGTTTAAAAGACTTAATTTTTTTGATCTCTCAAATTATAATATTTTTTCAAAAAAATCGAACAGACAATTTTACAGAATTTTCCCTAAAAATCAGATAATGTAGAAATATCCTGCTTTCAACAATAGAATATTTAAAAAATATTCATTCATAAAAAATATTTATTACTAGCGCCGTTGCGGCCGTTATGTTGATGGTTTTTTTGTTATGTTATTTTCTTTTCATAATATTTTCAGTAGCATTTCTTCATTAATGAATTTATTCGTATCATTCTTATTATATGTCAAGATAAAGTAAATCATGGCATATGCATTTTCAGTAGGTTATAACTCAGTCAATTACAGCAATAATTTGGGTTTGTTCATTTTGAAAAAGAAGCCAGGTACAGAAATTTTCAAATTTCCAACTTTAATGGCTTCCAAAATCATATGAATAAATTTCCACCCCTTTCAACCCTTTGCGGGTTGATTTTCAAAAAGAGAAAAATTTGTATTTGTCCGTTTCGAATATGAAGCCTATGTAGAAATTTTCAAGTCTCCCACTTCAACCATTTCCAAAAGCATCCGAAAAAATATGCAACCCCTGTCACTCCCTCAGTGGGTGAATTTCAACATCACACACGCCTCACCCCTTCAAGTATCAAATTTATTTAATGAATTTATAATCCGCGAAATGAACATTAATTTAGTATACGTGCGGAGTCATTTAGTTATTTTTTTTTTCAATTTTCAAAAAAGAAGATTTGAAATTCGCGCCCGTTTCCCTTCGAGTTCGACTTCCAGAGCCTTCGATTCGACTTTCCTGAAATCGATTAGCATTCGAGTTTTCATTCGAGTGCTCATTCGAGACTCCCGATGCGTCTCTCTTATTATATACGATAGGAAAATACCTTTCAATTTCACAAAAATACAGTCACAATTATTACACAATCAATTATTCAATTCTTCCAAATAACGCTCATCGAACGGGGTATAATTGCCCGATGATTATCCATTGCAGCGGATAAACAACTCCACAATTAAAGATTCTAACATTAATCATCGTAAAGCGAATAAAATGCCTAGACTTTGTTGAACAAAAGGATCTTTTTTTACTCTCAGATTGAAGGGTAAATAAAGTCTGCAGATAATGGTAGACGCAGTAATATAATTTTTTCATCCATTCATCACAACAAAAAGACGAAATGATGAGTAAGGGAGGGGGGGGGGGGATGCAAGTATCAGTTAATGCCGGCCAGTGTACGACCTTGAAGGTGTGCTAGCCGGACCGCCCGGTTACCATCCAGTTGTTCTCAACCTCGTTCCATCATATCTCGAATTTTATCATTTATCCTGCTGATATTGACAATAAACCGAGAAACTCACGTTGAGAATCCCTTGGGGCCTGGCGGTGCTCGTCCAAGTGGAAAGGCCCCTCCTCCCCCCTCTCCTCATCCTTTTCAGGGTTTTATAACATACCTAAGAAACGCGGCTGTTTCCATCTGGCGGTTTTGATTATTTTCACGGGTCAATATTGCGTGACTAATGAGAAAAAAAAAAAGAAGTTATTGTAAACGGTTTAACAGACGGTCTAATTAATTATTATTTTTTTTTCATACCAATTGATTATTTGGTTGGCGGATTAATTGGTTTAACACTTGATGTCAGTGAGAGTTATGATCTTGTTATGGTAATCCTGTAATGAAATATTTACTTTTTATATAGTTATTGTTGTGTGAAGAGTTGTTTATTGACCTCTCGGTGTGAAATGATTTTTTTCATCACGCTGTGTCGGAAAAGTACTTTTTCGACACATTGAGATGGAAAATTATGTCCGTAACTCGTGAAAAAAGTGGTTTTTGACTCGTGGGATTATATCACTCGCCTTCGGCTCGTGATATAAACCTCCCACTCGCCAAAAACCATTTTTATTTTTTTTCCACTTGTTACGAAATATACTATTTTATCACGCTGTGTCGGAAAAGTAACTCTTCAGTCACTCGACACTGTCACAGTCACTCGTGACTCGACCGCTGTTCGCAGTCACTCGTCACCTGACTGAAACGTGATTTTTCCACACATTGAGATGAAATAGTATATTTCGTAACAAGTGAAAAAAAATGGTTTTGGCGAGTGGGAGGTTTATATTACGAGCCGAAAGCGAGGGATATAATCCCACGAGTCAAAAAACACTTTTTTCACGAGTTACGAACATAATTTTTCATCTCAATGTGTCGAAAATGTACTTTTCTGCATACATGGGCCGAAAATGAGCATTCTAACCTCGCTTCGCTCGGTTAAAACCCTCACTCTCGCCCATGTCTGCAGAAAAATCGTATTCAACCCTCGGGAGGAAAATCAGACAAGCATTCCCCACGTGCTTACAACACTCGCCTTCGGCTCGGGTCGTAATTTTGTGCGTGAGGACGACTTGTCTACTTTTCCTCCCTAGGTGAGAAATATACTATTTCAGTCACTCGACGCGAAAGTTACTTTTCCGACACAGCGTGATGAAATAGTATATTTCGTAGCAAGTGAAAAAAAATGTTTTTTGGCGAGCGGAAGGTTTATATCACGAGCCGAAGGCGAGTGATATAATCCCACGAGTCAAAAATCACTTTTTTCACGAGTTACGAATAATATTTTTTTCACTTGTTACGAAATATACTATTTTGGGACTCGCGAGGGTCGGGAGGAAAATACAATTCATTTGGACGGAATAATATTAATCATTTTCAGTTCGGGGGGAGGGATTTTTTTTTTTCGAGGAATTTCTCGCTTTGGAATCTGAATAATGAGGATTATTCCTGAAACGTGACTTTTCCGGAATTTTTGGAAGGGATTTCCTTTCCCTATCTTTCCCGCTCGGGGAAATTACAATTTTTTGAACCACTTAGGGGATCGTAATCTTTGCGTCTCTAGGTTTTTTTTTTCGAGCACCCACTTTTCTTCTTTGGCTTTTGTCGGGCGATTCTCGTACGATTATTCATTCCTATTTTCCTCTACTCGTGACTTTTCATTGAAATTCTCGGGAGATATTCCAAATGGATATTCGACTGAGCTTTTCCCTTTATTTTCCCAAGGCAAACCGAATCTTGAGGCAGGAGGTTTGTTGAAGTACATCGACCTGCCTTTGGAGCATCCTCCCGACGACTGAAACTACACCCCTGAGTAAATCTCTTCCCTCGGATCCCCATGGGGCTAAATAAATTGTGGAAAATCTTATATTGTTTCTGCGATGTAAATTATTGGGTAAGGAAATCCGTCAAACGTTCCTCGGAAATTAATTTTCAATTCGATGGGGGGGGGGGGGGGGAAAGATCATCGGACATTTTGGAATTTTTTCCTGAAAAAATTTTTCAATTAATTCCATTAATATTCGATGAATATTGTTCAAATAATTTATATATTTTCTATAATTTCCTCAACAATTGTGCGATTTTTTAGAGCAGTTGTAAAATTTTCTTCCAAATATTTTTCATTTGCCAAATGTTCTCCAGGCTCTAGAAAATTAAACTGATAATCGACATTACATCATAAATTATGTTAATCGTCGTTTTTTGTCGTAAATTATTAATTAAAAATTAGCGAGTCTGATTTTCTACGGCGAGGGAATTTAATGAATTCAGGGGACAAGTCAGAAATTTCGGCGGGCCTTCTGGGCGTACACTCCAGTTGTATTTAAAATTATTAGGGGGAAGGGGAGGATTCTCATAAAAAAAAAGTCCTTGTACCACAGACTAAAAATGTCCGAGTGTCAAGGGAGAAGTTGGGGCAAAAGTGCCGGGCCCCGTTCGAGCGGAGAAAGCGAATTATCGAAACACGCGGCCGGAAACTGCGCGCTCGTGAGGCCGAGGTTAGGGAAGTTTTTATTTTTCTCTTATTTAATTTCCAAGTGTATTTTTTTTTTCTTTTACTCTCCC
Source organism: Psyttalia concolor (assembly GCA_030522845.1). NCBI lineage: Eukaryota > Metazoa > Arthropoda > Insecta > Hymenoptera > Braconidae > Psyttalia > Psyttalia concolor. The sequence continues at coordinate 29,223 of JAPYZM010001102.1, forward strand.
CCACCGGTCGGAAGTTACACGACTCGTCTTATTCTGGTTCAACTTGGGAAATATCGACGGCACTGCAATCCGGTGAAATCGAGTGCGTTGTTACGACACGAGAAGTTTCCTAGATGGCTATTTACTTTGGCTAAAGTGCAAGTTCTCGTTTACTTTTACGTACTATTTTGATGGGTTTACTCTACCAGGAGGTTACCAGGGTGAATTCTACTCCAGACTCAGTGAGGATGATAAAATGTTTTAGACATTGGGAATTATTTATTTTTTATTTTGCTTTTTTCGTGTGAAACGTAATTGAGGGGAAAATCGCGACTGGACAGAGGAAAATGGAAAATTGTACAGTCTTCGTATTTCTCCAAATTGTCTCAATAGTATAGAATAATTGAGAGGATATTTTTTTGAATTATATAGTGAAGCAAAAAAAAAAATTGATAAATAATTTTTTTTCAATTTATTCGATGATCGATGGAGAAAACGATTTACAAAAATTCACTTACACTTTTCAACGACAATATCTCAAGATTGACAGAGTGGAATTGAACAATTTTTATCTCATTTTGAAGGTTTTTGTTTCAATCTTCAAAATGTGCCATTGATGATTTAAATCGTGTCATTTGATCAGTAGATTTTGATTATTTGAAAAATCATTCGATCTCATCTTTTTTGTTTTTCACTTAAAAAATTAATTCTGCACGACCAAGAGATTTTCTCGTTTAGTGTCCTCGATAAAATATTTAATCTGCTATTAATTCTCATGTAATTTCATTATTAAAAATCACGAGATGTTTGCCACGAATAAATCTGTCTCGTAGACTCAATTTAATTGGACAAAAATGAGAAATTGGATGACTTTAATTGCGCTTTTAAATTCGCGAGTGGGAAAGCGAGAATGATGTTTTGATGTGGATGGATTTTAAGATACTTTTTCCATGAAAAAGAAAAAGAAAAATATATATATATATAGATCTGGGCCCTGGTGATACCTCGAGCGTGACAATCAAACGTTTCACCTTGCACGCATTCATGATTTTCCGTGTTGCAAGAATTCCCCTGTTTCTGTCGTTAAAGTGTTTCTTCGCCCCTGTAATTTCAAGGATAATAAACTGACTTTTTTCGAGTTTTTTTAATGGATATTTTATCAGCTTGATTTTGAGTAAGGACTGCCTGCAGTTCCGCCGAGGTAGGCTACCGTCTTTATTCAAATGAGTAAATAAATAAATTTTATTAATAGTGGGCAGGTAGTGGTTTCATAACTCAAAGATACAATTTATTATTTTTCTTTTGAATAACCAACAAAAAATTGTGTAATTCTTTTCAAATGAAAGGTTAAACGGGGGATTTGAAAGAAAATTATGAAATTGTCTGCTTCATTGTATAAATTTAAATTAATTTTTTCATCACGATGTGTCGGAAAAGTTACTTTTCCGACACAGCGTCATGAAATAGTATATTTCGTCCCTGGCGCCCGAAAAACCGCGATTTTAACCTCACTCCGTTCGGTTAGTGCTCATGTGAATATGCGATTATAATCGCCTCGCCTTCGGCTCGGATTATAAAGCCACATTCGTCAGATAATACTTTCATTGCCTGGTCACATAATGTATCATTTCTTAACAAGTGAAAAAAAATGGTTTTTGGAGAGTGGGTGGTTTATATAACGAGCCGAAGACGAGTGATATAATCCCACAAGTCTAAAATTACTTTTTTCACGAGTTACGAACATAATTTTTCACCTCGATGCGTCGAAAAAGTACTTTTCAGTCACGGGGTAATGAAATAGTACATTATGTCACAAGGCGTGGCTTTATAATCCGAGCCGAAGGCGAGGAGTATAATCACACGAGTCAGGTAATACTTTTATCGCCGAGTGACGTATAATATTTTCGTCCCTAGCCCCGAAAACCGCGAATCGCAGGTTTGCAGGCGCCAGGGACAAAAAAGTACTTTTTCGACCCATTGAGATGAAAAATTATGTTCGTACCTCGTGAAAAAATTGGTTTTTGACACGTGGGATTATATCACTTGTCTTCGGCTCGTCATATAACCCTCCCACTCACCAAAAGCCATTTTTCTTCACTTGTCACGAAATATACTATTTCACATTCTTGATCAAAGAATATTTAATTCCAAAAATTATATATTTTTTTTCAACGAAGTAAATCTCTCCTGTCTCAACTAATTCTTTGGTCAGTATTTACCACTGATTCTCAACATCTCGACGATAACATTAGGAATTAGAAGTGGCAACGCCAACACCCAATGCCAGTAATTTAATCCCAAGATCCTTATTTACAACATTGGATTATCTGCAAGCACTGGGGGTCACTCGTAGAGCAATTGAGACCCATCCCCATAATACATTATTCTCATGCTTCCCACTGCTTCATGCCCAGGACCCCCTCATTACACCTCCATTACCTCGAATGATTTTCGAGCCCGGGCATTAGCTTCTAATCAGCGATGAGCAAGAAAATCCAGGGGTAATGATGAGCAACAATAAAAAAGTAATAAAAAAAAAAATTGTAAAAGCAAAAGCTGGTAATAATCGCCGATCCTGGGACTCAATGGCTTTCACACAAGCATCAAGTGGCCTTTGATATCCTTAAAACGCATATCCTGGGAGACTCTACTCGCTCTTTCCTTCGGCGGTATCGAATTTCCCTGCACTTCCTGCCCAGACATCCCTTCATCCATTATCTCCCGACATTCCCTTCTCGATGTCTACGTACGAGGAATGACGAAACAACCAGGGGGGGGGGGGGCGGAGGATTGCAATCAGTTGTCAAGGACAAGCAGAGCGTAACTCATGGGCCAGTGCGTCTTGTTAGATCATTGTTCAATGCGTTACACAGGTGGAGAAAAAATTATTGAAATTTCACGGACAGTCGGCTACTAATTCTCCTGGCGTTGGCGAAAGGCGCGAGCTACTTAATTTGTTAGTACCCTTTGTATAATATTTATTCATTCATTAAAAAAAATATTAAAAATTCCTTTTAAAAAATTCTCCAACGATAAAAAAAAATTTCCAATATTCTTTGCTCGAAAAAAATCGTTACATAAAGAGCGACTGAATTTTTTTATTTATTATTATTTACACATTTTTAACAAGTATTGAGATCGATAGTCGAGATTAAGAAGAAAATTGTCGAGTTGAGTAAAGATTTTAACGACTTGATGTTATATTTAATTAAAATGTACATTAAACAATCAATTGAAATTATTTCGGCATTTCGGGGGAATTTCTGCCGGCGATGGTAAACCGATTCACCCAAAACAATAAAGAAAAAAAACAAATGAGATATTTGAAATTCTCACGATTCACCGAAGAATAAAATAGTTTGGAAACCGCAGAAGTTGGATCCACGGATCACCGCCGGAGAATTTCGTAATCGATTTCACGAGTCATCGGGCCTCGATATTTCTCTCGCACTCAATTCGTCGTGAATGATAAAAAAAAAAATCAATCGGAGAGCAGGGAGAATAGTCCGAAATGGGTCATGTGAAAATAGTACATGAGGGGGGGGGGGGGGGGGGAAAAAGTAATTTGTTTTTTTTTTGTTTTGTGGGTTTTGGGGGAAGAGGGGGAGGGGGAGGGGGAGGGGGGGGGGTGAAAAAATTAAATTGTTTTTGTTTTGATTCGTTGAATCTGGAGAAATAATGACAAAAGGGCCAGCGGTGAGGGGGGCACTGAATTATTCAGGGACGTTTTAACTAATCGTTAAAGTGTGAAGTAGAAATGAAGGGAAAAACGGGTTTGGTGGAGGCCCTCGTCTCACGTCACACGAGACGTCTTGTGTGTATTATCGTAGGAGGAAGCCAGCCTGGGGCTTTTCATTACCGTTGTAAGAGTACAGGCTCAGGGCCGTGTTATGCAAGAGAGCGCCAGTCTAATGTATTTGGAAAAGGATTAATAAAAAAAAATTGTCTACATGAGGAAATCTCATCGCGGGATTTTTGTATTCATGAGGAAATTATTTTTCCACTGTCAGCCAGTGACGAATGGGTGAGCGTTTGCGATTGGATCAACTGTTGAATTCATTGGGAAACTGACGCGATTAATCAGATCAGGAAATTGATTTACGCGAGTGAAAAAATAAACTGGGAAAATTTTATGGATGGTTGGACTTTGAATTTAAGGAGGTACTGGAGATTTATTGATGTTCGATTATTATTTAATATTGAGTTATAATATTGCCTTTATAATTAGCATTTTTTTTTGGTTCATTTGGGTCGAGTTTAGAGAAATTTTTCGGATTTTTATTTAATTTAGGGGAGTCGACGAACTGGACGACAATTCGCAGGTTCTATTGATTAATCCCTAAAATATTGAATTATCAACAGGAAAAAATTCGGGAGATTGCCGAAAGATTTTTTGATCTTCAAACATTCATAAAATACTAAAGGATAACCACTGGATTAATCCTCAACATTTGTTGTCGAGTATCGAGCACTCATGGTCGTTATGGACACCATAAGTCGTGCCACCATTGGGTCATCAACCCCGAAACCTGGTCGATATAATAGAGTAAATAAGCCGGGACACTTGCGTTTCCACAGTTGAGAAAAAAAAAATTACAAATAGCGAGGGACAGAAAAATGAGAAAAATACTGGGGAAAAATTTTAAACTCTCCCCAAGGCAGTCGGATAATTCTCCGGAATCCATTAGAGCAATTCTTCAGAGGTGAAAAAGTCGCACGGAATTATTAATCGTTGTTTGCAAGTGGAGGCGAAATTGTGCAGCACCAAAAGGCCGGGTAAAATTCATACCGAGAGCTTATCCAGTGTAATACCGTAATTTTTACGAAATATCGTCTCATTTCACATGCTCTCGCACACGTTTCATACATATTTCGAAAGTCCTGGTATATCTCACTCACGGATTTTTCAACTTCTCAACTTCTCCTCTCCCCCTCCTTTTCACATTGGATGAAAGGAGACGCTCTAAGATCTCGTCTTACGCAAGATTCCTTCTTCGCCTCTGTGAGCAACCACCGCAGTGTTGCTCTCGATTCCTCTTCGCCTCGATTGCGTTCTATACCGTGAGACCCACTGATTTCTTATTGAGATAATCGTCACTTTGACAAATGCAACTTTTTTTATTTTTTATTATTTTTTTTTTCTCCTGAGGTTATCCGGCCTTTTCCGGGGGGAGCGCTTCCTGGAGAAAGTTTTGCCGATGGATTTCGGTTGTTAATCGATTTTTTTAATTGAATTGTTGCACTGAGAGGAGATTTGCTCTGCTGAAAAATAGCGTATTTCGTAACAAGTGAAAAAAAATGGTTTTTGGCGAGTGGGTGGGTTATATCACGAGGCGAAGGTGAGGGATATAATCCCACGAGTCAAAAACCACTTTTTTCGCGAATTATGAACAATATTTTTTGTCACTCAGTCCGTAAAGCACTACTTCACGGCCGCTTCGCGGCCGTGAACCACCGCCCACGGACGTCGTGACAAAAAATATTGTTTG
>JAPYZM010001103.1:0-51891 GCA_030522845.1 Psyttalia concolor
TTTTTTTTTTTTTTTTTTTGTTGATCCGAGACACTGTGAGTTTTATACTGGTGGACCAACGACAATTCAGTATTCAAGTCTATGGGGTGGCTATGAGTGGCTATGCTGGAGACCTGTTGTTCTCTGGTTATACTCGAGAGTCTACCAGACACGCAGGGGGAAAAGGGCGATATAGTCTCATGTGTAGAGTGAGAATATGGGATTTGGGGATGTATTCCGGAGGTGGGAGAAATTTATTATGTGTTTTGTGGATTTTTCATCTGAAGTTGGTGGAGTTGTTTTACTTGTTGGGCTTACAAATGGATTTTTATATTGTTGTTTTCCTAGTCTTGACAATGGGAGAATTTAAAAAATATGTCTACATATATTTTTAACTAAATTCATTGCAAAGATGTAAATTTTTTATTGGATGTTATTAATTACCAGAAATAAATCCAGTAAAATTGCAAACAAACACCGAGAGTTCGTCTTTGAAAATTTTTAATTTTTAAAATTTTTCCGAGAATTAATTAATCAATCAAAATGAGCAAAGACCGAATTTTCCAAACAGTTTGATGCGCTGGGCATCTTTTCCCCGTAAATGATCTACCATTTGTGATATAATGTCCACATTTTTCGGGTAATCTACACAAAGAAAAATTCAGTATTCACTAGTTATCCATAAAAAACTGAAATTACAGTTTTCAATCAAGAATACACTAGCGAACAGCATATAAATAGGAACTTCTAGACGATGAAAATTATGCGACAAGTATAAAACTTGAAGCTCCAGGAGGTGAATTATACACCAAACTACTTCCTATTCTTCTTTCTCTTCCTCCTTCTTCCACCCTTGCCACCCAGTTCTACGCCACCTCGTGGCCACAAGCCTGGAATGAACTCTTTCTAGGTTCTTCCCACCGTATCTCAGTTGCTTCGGCTCAAAGACAGCAAAAGTGGAGTGAGAATTTACAGTAAAAGTGGTGATGGTGGGGCGAATGAAGGGCGAAAGTTTCGCGCGAAAAGCGAAAACTCTTGCTAATGGCTGTTTTTCTTGGTAGGAATACTTTAGATGGTGGGTAGTGTTAGGGGGGAGGGGAGGGGGAGGGGTAGGACGACAGGAGAAGGAGAATGGGGTGAAAAATAAAAATGAAAAGTTTTGCCGAGGTTCTCTCGTCCCGGAGAAAACAGACGTGAAGAACAGTTTTTTTTTTTTTAAACAAAAAAGAGGAGAAAAAGAAATAAAATGGGGGTGTAATTTGCAGCTATTAAGCGGTACCTACCTATCCCATCGCTCGCCTCGCACTTCTCGCCATTTCAACCCACCCTCCCCCACCCATCCACCCCTTTCTCACGACTTACTCCTATCTCAAGCAAGTGCTTTTTCCCTCCAGTCACGCCGAAAAAATATATGTTGGTATCTTCATAATAACTGCGGGAGAGTGGATGTTTGGGAATAAACATCTTCAATCATAATTTTTTTGAACGATAAACGAGGAGGTGGGTGGAGGCGGGGGGATGACTGGGAGGGTCGTTGAACCGACACGGTAAGAGTTGAGGGGGGAAAGCTCGTTTTTCGGAGGGATTAATTGGCGTTTTGATGTAGCTAGATCATTTTATAGAAAATTATAGTTTTTTAACAATACTCTAAAGGCTAAATCATTGGAGACATTAATTCTAGTGCAACTATTTCAGAGAATGTTAGTTAAACAAGTGAAATTTAACTTCGTTTAAATTCAGGAAAACTTCGGAGGAAAATCTATAATTTCATTCGAAAAAGTTGAAAAAATCTGTAACTCTCAGTTGAACTATTCTGGTCTTGATCGAAAATTCCGTTAAATTACGAAATTCTTCTCATTCTACCAGTTATAAATTTTTAATTCCATTAAATCAGTAGCAAAGCGATAAAATGGTTTAAGTCGACTTAACTTATTGCCGAGTTTTCGAGAAATCTCCCCTAAGGTAAAAGAGAGGGTAAAATTTCTGTAATTCGCTTTTGTATTACCCTCAATATTTATTATAAAAAAAGCTTGAGACAAACATTTAATGCTCACCCTTAGATTCTCAGGTTGACCACTTGAAATGTTGTTTTCTAATCTGTATATTTTTCTTCGAAATGTAATTATAATTGTGCAATTCTTGGGGATTTTTAATTAGAATGTGATCCTCAAAATATACATGAAGAAGCCTGAAACTGTAGGAGGCTGGAGGTGGGGCTGGTTGCTCGGGCCACAGCACATCAAGATAATGGCTTCCATCGGCCGATGAGTATAGCCACCGTTATATACAGATATAACTGCATCATAGTAAGGGGTTCGCTTGATTTGCATTGCATCACTGTACAGCCTCAATTCCGTCTTTCTCTCTCGTTTGCACCCGGAGATGTGCACACAGCAGAGAACAACCGACGGTCACTACCATTCCTCCTCGATATCCTCGCACACCCTCCTGCCAATGTCTATACCGGTATCTGCCTCATCTGTGTGTGATCCGAGCATGAAATAACCCAGTTCAACATCGTAAAATCCACTTTTTCTGGTCTCGCCACGCGCCCATATCTACACTAACTCTTTCACCTCTGTTTTTACAATTTTTTTTTATGCCTTTTCTTTTATTCACCCACCGTCAGTTATACAATTTTATTCTAGACCCAATGATTCATCGGATTCATAACTCAGATAATTTGATTCACTGTAAAACAAAAATGGCCATTTTTTTATCAGCAGCGAATTGACGATAATTATCATTTGGTATTTGTCACAAAAAATAGCAAATATATTTTCAACCAGCGATTGGTTTTCCTGCGTGAGATAATACACGGACCCCCCTCCCCCTAATGAATACCCCGAAGAATAATTTTTTTATAAATCCAACGTCGCTGTACGCCAAGAGCAACACAAACATTGTGAGTGAACACAGCTCCGAGTACCAAAAGAATCCGTTGTTTAAATAAAAGGCCAGTTCGCAACGCACCTCCACTGATGGTATCTATCAGAGTAAAGAGGGTGGAATGGGGAGGGGCTCAATACGATGTTTGTCGAATGCATTAGATGGGTAAGAGCGTAGGCGGGTTCTGTGCTTCCAGGGTGATGGAGGAGAGAGAGAGAGAGAGAGAAAGAGAGAGAGGGAGAGAGAAGGTAAAATGGGTAAAGTGGAGGTATGAGCAAGGGAAAAGGGCGTCGATGCGGCTTAAGGCCTATGTACAAGCCCCCAGGGGCTTTAATGCCCCCCCCCCCTCCGCTCCCCCAACCCCATCCCTCAGTACGTCGTGTTGTACGACGTTTGGCCGTCTCGTATACACGGTAGCAGTACCCTTTGTCTATGTCTTATGGCTTACATATAATTCCACCGTGTTTGCCAAAAAGATCTGTACAGCGCAGTCTCTACCCCTCATTTCTCCTCTACGACTCGTTGTTCACTTTGGCACTGTAAACCTTCGTGCTACAGATTTTTAATATGTCCTCGATGTCGTATATACGGTGAAAAAAAAAACGTCACTCGACGAAACGATTAAAATCCTCCGCGCCCCCCCCCCCTCGCCCTCTTACACTCGCCAGGACGTACTGTCAGGTGGAGGATAATTAAAAATTGTGGTCTATTTTGGATAAAAAATGCTGAGAGTGCACACATGCTAGTAATATTGTATTATTTCAGGGTCTGGAGGGGGAAAAAGTTTGGACGAATATTGAAATAGGTGTTTCAAGGAAATTAATATCTTAGGGAGAGTTTAGAAGTAATTCTCAAGAGTTGAATTGAAATTATTTCCATAAAATTCGCAGTTTGTTGTTGTGGGACTGTAGAAAAAAATTGAAAAAAATATAAATAAAAATTTCTGGGAAGTGTATCAAAAATGGCATCGAAAAATGAAATATAATCAGCCAGATCAGACAACGTGAGATCAATAAATCCGAAACACTTTAATTTCCACCCCCGACATATTCGTCTGCGTGTCGAAGGGTTCGCCACACCCAGTGCAAAAGTGAAGCCAAAGGAAGAGGGGTCCCAAGTGGGTGCGGCCCTGATATCGATAACCTAGACAGTCTAAAATTGTAAAATTGACCGAATCGTGCCTGCAACTCTTCGAGGCACCTCTTTATGTTTTATTATACGTCAAACTCCCTTTCTCACCCTCCAGCCAGCCCCTTTTTAACGTTGGCTCAAACAACCCCAGCGCTGGGCGCACCCTCGATTCTTCCCAATCGAGTTACACCCTTCCATACCAAATTATTATTTATAATTCCACGTCCATTATTAAAAATTGAAGGAAAAAATGTGCTGCACGGAGGAATGAAATCCACATGTTCCTGTCTCGTAAATTTGAATTAAGGGGTAAAATCTTTTTTCTTTTTGCAATTGTAATTTTTTTTCTTCTTTTTTTTTTCGTTCGTTAGCCGAATAGGGAGAGTGTGTGCGAATAAAAAGTGGAGAACCCTGTCGAAAGATTACGACATGACCGGGTGCTCGTCGTGTTCAAGTAATTCCAGTTGGGTAATATCTCACCATTAGAGGGGGGGCATAATCATCCCTTACACACTCTCGTGGTGTTTCACATCCTGCCGAGAGTCCAACGTAATGCCTTATAATTTACAACCAACACCCAAACCCCACGGTTTTGCTTGTTCGGGCGGTGAAACCTGCGTCCCATCTTGCCGGTCTAAGCTCCATTGTTTATATTATGTTGTATGGTTTAATGAGTATTAGAGCTAAAGAGTCCAGTGTCATTTTAAAATGGTCTAGAATAATTGAGACGTATGTTGTACAGGTATTAAAATATTACTGGACTTTTTAGAGAAAAATTTCAAGACATCTCTTTGGGATTTCGAATGAATATCCAACTTATTAATATTATTTCCACTCTCTTTTCATCTGGAAAATATGCATTGTCCGTGCATTTCGAAGATTTTATTCTTCTGAAGTCTCCTAACCCATAAAAAAATCGACATCTATTTTATTTCTCAAAGGCCACACAAAAAATGCAGCAGTAAACTTCTTTGGAAATTAAAAATTAAACTGGCTGACACGAGCTGAATTTTTCCACTGAATCAGACGCATCGCGTGGGCCCCAAAAGTGGCCATTCGCGATCCTAACAACTGAGAACATGAACTAATTCCTAATTTGTAATTCATAGTGGAAAATGAGTCAATTACCGCGGAATCTAAAAAAAAATGTATGACGCAGGGTCTCGTGATAAGACTCGATCATTTCACCCGAATCAATTACAACATTTTTGTACCCGTGTCGTAAATCAAATCCACCTTTTGAGATTTTTCTTTTACATTCAGCTTTTTTTCTCTCTCTCTTAAGGGAGAAAGTACCCAACGGGGATAAGGGACTTGCCGATTGTAATTAACGCCAGCGAGGCAAATTAATAGACTCGGCACGCGCGAGAGAGGGCTGTCTAATTTTTCTTGTGTTACACTTTTTGTTCGACGGCTGTCCCCCGATTCCTCACTACACGCGACATCATGCGGAGGTGATGAAAATATGTTGTAAAGTCGCACGCAAAGAGAACGTATATAACTGCATAAAATCACGATTGATCCATCAGAATGTGATTCAAGGGAATTAAACAACAATTGACACAATTTTATGATTTCACGGATTTCATGTTTCTCATTTCACAATTGATCAACAACATTCATCCATTCATCTACCTCTTTTGTAATAACCAAAACTCGTTAACTGCTCCCCGGGTTGGAGTGCAGACTCGAGTGTGAATTACAACCCCGAAAATTTCACCTTCAATTCCTCTCCCAATTTCCACCAAAACACAAAAAAAAAACCAAACATAATTATTTATCGGTGTAGTACATAACCGAGTCGAAACAATTCCGCGTATTTTCTCAAGGTAGTTTGTTTCGATCAGCGCTTGGTAACGATATCGCACTGAGTAGTTTGAGAAAGTTTTTTGGAGACACTTAGACGGGGGGAAAGTTCTCGTCGAAAGCTATTACTGATTTTTTTTTTACGAGTGTTCCAGTGGTATTTGAGCACTTTAATCACGTGAGCATTTGGAAGCGAATGTAGGGTGAGCAGTTTAATTGCGGAATACTGGAATGTATTGCGAGATTTGTTCAATATTAAGCCTGGGAGCGTATTATTATTTTTTTCTCTATTAAGAATGTTAGGGCATTACATATAAAAAGTAATAAAAATCTAAATTACGGTTTTCGTTAAAAAATCACGCTTAAAAAAAATAATTGACAACTTTTAAACTATTGCGAGTCCCTAACAGCCTTAACATTAGTCCTAATCTCACTGCAATATTCCATAAAAGAAAATAAACTACGTATTATGGTTCTCTATAATTTTCTAAGCTAATTAATAAATGTATTTGTAAGAATTGAAAAATGTACATTTGTTGCCCAAATGCAGCTTTACTCTTATCGAAAATGAATCGCAACTCACCAGAAACATAAACCAAAAAGACGGCATTAATTATCATTCCACCAGTCAACATAAAATTCGGGAAACTTGGGTTCTATGAATTACGCTGGGGTGTAATCTCAAAAGATAATTCTCAACTCAATAACTTTTGAAAATTGTGAACTTCAGGTAGACGTACACATGGGCAAAAGTTGGGCGCACCGAGCGAGTGATAGGTAGGTAGAGTATGCAGACTTGGTCATGAATTACTTAGATTAATTTAGTTGAGAGGTATGGTGGAGGTGGCATAGAGAGCGGAGGGTAGTAACCCCACTGTTGTGAACCAATCCATAGTATTCACCTGATGCTACTGACAAAAAAAATTGTGGAATTGTTTTCCTCATTTTTACATTTTAATTCGCAATTGAAATGACGATATTTTTTTTATCCCCTAAAATGGCAATTGCATTGCCAAGGCCTGTCATTTCAATTATCACTTAAAAAAAAAAATACTTCCAAAATTAATTATTTTGTTCCCCTTATTTGTTAAAGATATTTCTTAACACGTGGAAAATATCTGGGCACCAAGTACGTGCGTACAATGCCCGCAGAGATGAGAGGCAGGGGTTTTACCCAGGCTTGGGCCGTGTCGCCGGAATAATATATGAGACGGCTACGCGAAGCGTGGCTGTACCAAACGGCAGGGGGGGGGGGGGGGGGGGGGGGGGTCCAAACAACGTTCCCGGGCCCCCGGGGGGCCCCCCCGGACTTTTTCCTCGGCCCCACCTCCCCCCCCCCACCCCCCCTTCCTTTTTCCTCACTTGTGTGCACCTTCATCTTCCTTCTCGTCATAGGACCGAAAGAAAAAAACCCGACGGGGCAAAAGGAGAAGGCGATACTACCCCCCGCTCACTTTTTACCCGATGTTTTTAATCCTTTCACCACCCGTAAATAGGAGGTGGGTTGCAACGTCTGGGCTGCAACTGTTGTGCATTGCTAGGCACTCCGGGACATGTTGAATAATCCAGAGGAAGTCTGCATACGCACTCGAGAATTAATACTGACTTCAATCGAGAATGAAAAATTTATTTCCACGAATCATTCAAATGCATCCACTGCTGCGTAATAATTGAGTTGTTCTCAGTAATTCATGGTAAAATGAATAATCAAAATTGACAGTTACTAAAAACTTCAGAAAATTCCTTCGAAGGTATTCCTGAATTTTCAGGACAGTACTGAATATAATTTCAGGGAAAAAAATTCATGAAAATTCAGATTTTACTAAATATTCATTCTAACTTGGCACAAAATATTCACACTTTTTTAGAAATTCAAGTACATTAAGGATTTTTCATTTTTACACATTTTAAAATTTTGTAATATCCGTAAATGCTACCTGCAGCCTGAAATTTCATGGTTGTTTTATCCCCAATTCAAATTCACTTTCACTGTCCCGAAAATTAGTGGTAAATACTTCCTGAAATTTCGTTATTTCCCGACAGTATGCCCTTCATTTTCATTTGATCTCAAATTGAGTTAAAATCCTCACTGAGCATTCGAAATTACTGTAAAATATCCAGTAAAATGTTCTCTCAGTTTTAAAAAAAATCTACCAAAATTTCCAAAAATCATTGAACGAAGAAACCAACAAGTGCATCTGTCCCGAGCATCAAAGACGTGCAATTATTTGCAATCAATTGTAACGCATGCTCCGATATCGGAGATCCGAGTCTATCAATTCTACCAGCATATCCAACGGACTGCTGTGAGCACAGTGAATGGAAAAGCACAGCAAAAGGGACATGATTTGAGTGAAGACGTGGGACGAGAGGATGGTTAGAGGGCTCAAACGAGCGACGTATCTCTAATCCAACACCATAGGTTTCGACCAATGGCTATTTAGTCTGCATTGTATCGGATAAAGGGACAGGTCCACCCTCGGTTACGCTGGTATGTCGCTCACCCTTGATTTCGGTGGCGAGAGCCCCCCCCCCCCTCTCCCCTTCCCCTCTCTGTCTCGTTTCCACGTGTAAAGGGAGTGGAGAGGGCGAGATGTCGTTACTTGCTTTCCCATCGTCTCTCCCTCTCTCTTTCCCGTTTGAGCCTCGAGCGCCAGATCATCTCTCATTCCACCCTTACAGAGCTCTCTCTCTCTCTCTCTCTCGCTGTGAAAGGGGTGCCTTTTCCACGGAAGGTTGACCAAAGCCATCCACCATCATCGGAGAATGTCGTGTTACTCTCTTGTGGTGTTAACCGTCGAGTGCCGTAACGAATCAAAGACCACCAAAGTGGCAACAAAGTACTTGAGAATGGGGAGAAGAGAGAGATATGCTCAGGCCCTCAACCTCACTTATCCCATCCATAATGTTTGCTCGATTTAACCTTCAATCTTTTCAACTGGCAAAAACCATTTTATATTGGTAGTCTGGGCTTTTTTGGGTTTTAAATTTTTCTTGTTCTCATTTGGATTGAACGAATGTCGCAGATGGACGAAGCAGAGAAATGATTGTACGGAGGGTAATGATTGTAATGAGATGGCGAGGAGTGGAGAGAGATGGATTTATTTTTTTCGGTCCATATGTGGGCAAACAATTATTTTGCAGATGGTGAAAATTCAATGGCAGTTTTATAACAATTTTTAATCAATTATTCATGAGATTGTCAATTCTTTGTCAGTAACAAATTCTGTGATTGTAATTTCGATAAAATTGAGTGGATTAACTAAAACAGAGACTGTTTATTCTCACTCAGTTCTTGAACAGAAAATTAAGGAAATTCAAGTGAATGTATTCATGAAAATCACGTCGATATTTTTAATTTTTCAGATAAAAAAAGGCGGATAAATTGGAAATTATTAATTCCCAAGAGCTAATTCCCGTTATCCATTATTCCCGCAGCAAACTGTCAAATAAAGACAGTATTCCCATAAAATCCCCTTGATTTTCTATCCCACGTTAAAAAGGGTTGAATATCAAAACCCGTGAACAGAATCAACCCCCGTAGTTTCCGATCGCGTGATCCCAATGTGCAACCCTTGCCGATTCCATACATGATCAAAACACCCCCCAAAGGTAGTTATAAATACAAGCAAGTGCAGTAATACATGTCTACCATGGGCAAAATTTTCAAGTCATATCAAAACCTCGACGTATACGGAAAGGGTGACTTCAACATGCAAAGTAACATTTTAAGTTTTAAAATATCACTGAAATATTCAACTGATGTATCACATTTTGACTTGTGGAATGGGGAAAATTGAAGACTAAATCAAGTCTATTAGACAGGGGGAGAATTTCGTATAAGTTGTACCTGTCACTTCTATCCTCCAAGTACATAGTACTTTATTGATGCCTCATTTTCGATTTCCCAACAAGCTTCTAGAAGAGTAACCCTACTCTGAATTATTATATCGGAGAAGAGGAAATATATATTTTCATGGCTCCCATCACTGACGATCCATTTTATTCTCCATTATTAATAAAAAAAACAATAATGCCGAAAAATATCACAATTGTTCCCGCTAAACCATCAACGAACGAATAAAGTTATTGCCCGAAAAAAATCTCATTAAAAAAATTAAATTAAATTTTGCCACATAAAATCGAAGAATTATCATTTTCCCCGACAGTACCCCATAAACAAAAAAAAATCGATAATAAAGATAGAACGGTGAAGGGGTGAATAGTGGAACGAGCGATGGAACAGGGGCAAAAGCATCGCTAGTATATTCAGACAGGAGTCAGGCGCACAGTGGCATTTTGTAAATTAAATTTTAAATATTAAAAAAAGTCGGACCCGCTCCCGCACTCTTTTTATTCGTTCAACACTACTAGTGTCCTTCACACACATGTGAAATACATATACCACTACCAATCATCACTATACGAATATATTCGATGGGGTGGGGGGGTTTGGGGGCGAACGGATGGGAAGTTATGCCGAGATGGGAAGGGGGTGCCAACCGTGCGCCCTCCGGCAGCCATCTCACTTACTCATTCGTCAATAATAATTTTATTCGTGGGTGAAAAATTGGAATTTTTCCCCCCCTTTTCATTCGTCTCTGTTTTTTAACGCTTTTTTGCCAATTTTTTTTTATATAGAATGCAGTGGTGCATAGAGGAGTGCAAGGTATAAAGCTGGACCCCCTGCCTATGCACTGACGCACAGAGTGCTTTTGATCGGCTGGCCCGCTCCCCCGTACCTACCACTTTTTTTTTTCCGTAGCCAACGAATGAAATATGAAAATTGCAATAAAGCGCCACTCTCCGGGGCGCGCGCGCGTCGCCGGAAAGTTTTGATTTCGTGTCTACAACCCGCAAGGTGACCTCTTATATTCCACCAAACGATGAGGAAAAATATGCTAGTGTATTGATTCAACTCTTGTTCGAAAAAACTAGCAATTCTTTCCACCTAATTTTTAGTTAGGGGTTTTAATAGTGGAAGTGCACACAATGTATTTTAATTAAAAGTGTAAAATAAAATTTGAAACGTATACGTAAGAACGTAAACTAAAAATCAGATTGTTAATTATCGGAACGTAAGTTAAAAGAAAATCAAAATTAAAACCTCGGTTAAATAGACAAAAAAAAATATCATAAAAATTCTGACAATTTTTGTCTGTCGATTATCTTTTTGCTTTTTTCCGAAACTTTAAATTGCGTGCAACTGTTCTCTCCTTTTAATTAATCTCTCTCATAACTATTAAATTTCTTCCGGAAAATTATGTATTTTCTCAAGTGATTCATCCACTCGCAGATCTTTGTCGTGAGTTCGGTATAACCTGAATTAATCATGAAGAAACAAAACGAAATAGATGAAGAATGAAGAAAAGATTTTCACGCTTTTATTCCACCACTTTTACGTGAAAAGATAAAAATATATATTTTATTCTTATTTTTCATCCTTTACTTTAGGCGAATACGTAGACGAATATATACAGGCGCGACCAGACTGATAAATGATTCATGTACGACCCTTCTCGCCAGTTTCCCGGGGGCGCACCGCTTCAAGTAAAACTCTACCCAGCGAAAGCTGGCAAAATATTAATATCTTTATACAACGAATATATAAATTTATTTCACCTCCTCTATTTTTCTCCCGACGCCGTGAAAAAAAAATTAATTAATGGCATTGATAATAGGAAAAAAGAGACAAGTGTTTTGTCATTTAATGATTGATTCGCCTGAATTTTTAAATTAATAAAAAAAAAAACAGGCGAAAAGTGAATAGAGGAAGGAATAGAACAGATCGAATAATTTACCTCGCAATCCTGAATCAACTGAAATATCTATATTTTAAGATTTCCCAGTGGACAATGGAAAGGTACAAGTTTTCTCTGCACACATACACAACAGAGTGAATTGTTCAAAAGGCCAGAACGAGAAGAATACTTGTGCGCTAGTGTTTCACGTCGTTTAATATTACAATCACAAAAAACCATTTCGTGCTCTTCTTAAATATTAATGTGAAAAAGAATTGCGTCGTTCTTTATTGAAAAGCCACATCGACCCGTTTCCCCATTTCTCCTGTACTTTAGATTTCCGTTTAAACAATTTTTATTTTTACACTACTACAACATTTCCCGGCAAAGGCTGGGGGGGGGAGGGGAGGGGGGGGGGGGTCATTGTCTGGGAGTTGAATCGAACCTGGAAATCCCTGGGAAAACAAAATGGAGGCCCGAAGGTCCGAAGACGATTGAATGAATTCTTAATAACTCGTCAGAGTTGCTCTTATGGTAGTCAGTTATAACTTCCCTTGAATTGAAATCAATAATTCAGAGCATGAGGATGGTAGAGTGAGAAAGTTTAACTGTGAAATAATTCGATTTTCCCAGCTCATTCAAATGCTATTGATTCTAAGATGCTATGCATTGTGAGAACTAATGGAAAATTTTCATTGAATTTCATTAGAATTTTCTTAGTGCAATGAAAATTCAAGAAAATTGGTGGCTGAATTAAAATAATAAATAAATATTCAGTGCCAAATAGTACTCCACTGTCCCCTGATATTCATTATGCTTTACCGCACAAATAAACAAAAATTAGAAGTTGAATAAATTCCTTGAAATTTAAATAAGCTAAAAAATCCCAAAAGTGTAAAAAGTCCCAAGAATTTCCTAATCAAAAATTCCACGACTCGTTTTCTCCCCAAAAAAAATCTCCACCCTCTGCCCCATCCTAAACTGCCCAAAGATCTAATGCGATCCCCTTCGTCATCCGCCACCCCCGCACTATCCACATCTAGCTGTCCCCCCTCAACGCAAACCTCCCCGAGTGGAAAGTTACGTCGAAGTAACATGTATACACAGCGCAATGGCGTTCTACCTCGGCATAACTCAGAATTGCCGAGGCCCCGCAAGGCTAGAATTGACAGCATAGCACTAACATTGTATGCGCTCGCGTTATGTATTTATGTAAATGCATACGGTTCTAACCCACACCATCTCTTCTATAGCATTGAGCCGCGCACTGCGTCTCCCCTAGACTTTTCGCCCCCCCACCGCCCCCCCCCCCCCCGCCTGCCCACCCCTCTCACCCTAGGCCGGCAAGCGTCCTCGACAGTAGCTCCACCGGTGGGCGCCCCCTGGCGGATTACGTCCGAAGCCAAAATGTATTCTAACCCCGATAGAAGGCGAACATCGATAAATCGGTGAGGTCTCGATACACAGTCCGGAAGACGGGTTTGTATTGGATATGAGAGGAAGGGGATGAGAGAGGACTGAGAGCGGAGGGGCGGGGTGGGCCTGGGTGGTTTGTGTACAGACCAAGATAAATCGCCGTATGTCGGGTGGCTCGAGGGGGCCACTCGGGCCGTAGTGTGTTGGTTAGATTTGAGAGTAGGTTGGGATAGGGCTTGATCACCCCGGCTACCGCATAAGCCAAAGGATGGAGGTACCTCTCCTACTCGGCCAAAACCTTGCCAACAGTACACACACAGGCCACCCAACACAGCTCTACCGATCACATTAATCAGAGGTTATTGCGTGCATTCCTAATCATCCGAGGCCCCTAACTATTCCCAGACTCTGATTGGTGCATTACTCGGTATTTCCGGTATGATTCTGCATTCCAATTGGCCCTGGCTACCTGGGGCGCGCGTTTGCGCTAGCCGAAGAGGCACTCTCTCTCGCTCTCTCTGTCATCCGTGCGTTTCCTGGCATCCTCTCAGAGCTCTCGGGGCTCTATACTCTGACTCTCTGACTGCCGCCACCGTTACCAGCCCTCTCAGCCCCTCTCAAGCCCCCCCACAACCCAGCCGCTCGCCACCAGCCGTAACCTTTCATACCTATCGGTTGTCCTTATCCTACGTTAGTGGCTGAATTCAATGAGGTTGAGGACGATTCCGGTTACTCATCTTCGGGCCCTCGATGTCTGATTTTCTAACCACTTCCGGTTTAGGCCAACTCCAGGCGGAAGGGATTAGAGGTTTGGGGGCAAGTTGCGTTGATAAGTTGTTGGTACGTGTGGAAAAATTGGGTTGGATTGTTTTGGGGACATAACTTTGATGGTCGACCATTTTTTAATGAAATTTAATGGAATGTACTTCTTTCCAAAGAATATTTAATTCGCAATATTAATTTTTTTTTTTTTCAATCAAGTATTTGTCCTCTCGATATCTTTTCTCGTGAATATTGCCGTGCATGAGATGCAGTGGATACATCGACAATAATTATCTCCCGTAATTAACAATCTACTTTCAATTTGTAGTACCACGGAAAATACAAATTCGTAATATCCTACAATATTGGTACTTCACCGGTGCCGGATCCAGTCGGAGCCTGTTGCCAATCCTCTCCACCCATCACTTCCCACCCAGAACTGTTCACTTTTCCCTCATTTGAAAATATATAACATTGAAAACGGTATTAGCCGGCGCTTGAAATCCGAACATTTTCAAATTTCCTATTTGTAAATAAGCAATCAGTGGAAACGTACCGTGTACCAAGGGTCGAGGAGGATTGGAGGAAGGGAGGAGTTAACTGTCCAGTGTTGCGCTTCGACATCCGGCCTCAGCGATAGTGTACCCGAAGTGTAGGTGAGACAATTAATCATTTCAATTAATGGACAATTCGATCGCTGAGCTCCACTCGTTCTCGAAGAAGTAACGAGGATAGGGATTCGGCCAGGACAACCGGAAAACCATTCCTGTCCTTGGCATCCCAATGTTTTTCAACCGTCACAACGACAATCTACCCTTGTTCACATTTTCACGCCGCGTTTTCACGGATGACATGTGTACCTACAGTTCGTGCTTTTTGGCCTCTCCGTCCCTCAACGGGTCAACGGAAGTTCGTTATTTCCCGACGGAAATGTTTCTGACGAGAGGCACAAAATTGGGGAAAAGTTCGTCAAATCGACGGAATGACGATGAAAGGTTTTTGATATTTTTTTTTGTTTATGTAATTGTTTGGTTCCTTTTTTTTTATCGTTTTCGGGAAGAGCGGGGAAATTGTTTGTAAATGGAGAACGAGGAAATTTTGAACTTTATAAAAATGTCATAATTAAAGTCGACTATTGGCCTTCTAAAAATAAAAATGTTTTTAATCCCCAATATTAGACTAGAATTTCAAACAGAAGCAAAATAAAACCAGTGATTTTCAACAAATGTTTGACCTCGAAACCAATACGAGATTCGATAAATTAGTAAAATAAAAATGAGAGAGTCCTTCCTCTATTCTCAGCAAATTTATCATTTTTCAAGGCAATCAGAAAAAATCTTGTTAATTCCTCGGTGGCTGAGAATAATGCGTTAAAGTACACTACCTCCCCTCCCGGGATTTTCGCAATCGGCAATGGGGTAGAGGGTGGAAAGACCCCTGCGGCCGTTTAACGAGGTTAGCGACGCGAATTACTGCGAGGTAAAAGTCTGATTGAGAAAACTCTGCGCAGTGGTCGGACGCAGTCGATGGAACAAGAGGATAAAAAAAAAAAGGAGAGAAGTGAAAAGGAAAAAAAGTCAGAAACGACGATGCAGAAATGAGATAATATAATATTAGCCGTAATGCGGTAGCGGTAAAGCGTTTAGCTGTACAATGAACATTGGAGGAAGGACTTTAAGAGTAAAAACAAAAAAGAGGAAATAACAATGGAATGAAGAAAAAAATTGATGAGAATAGAGTGGAAAGTGAGTTATAAAATTGTTCCCATAAAATCGTCAATTTTTCAGGATTTTTCCTTTTTTTTTTGTTCACCAAATATTCCAGGCTTCTGTTGAACTTCATTCGCTATTGATAGAGCCATAAATAAAAAGGTATTTCAACGATTTTTGATTTTTTTAGGTAAACAATATGACAAAACAAAGAGTAGAAAAACGGTGGGGAAAAAAATTAAATAATGGAAAAACTCATGAATTAATCTTGAAAAATTCGCTATTCTTCATTTTCAATTCGCCATTTTGTCGAGACACTGTTCGAAGTCCCGGTTCTCGTCCCCCTCCGACACTGAGCGCGCAAGAAACCGGAGTAGGGCTGGTAAATAGGAAATAAGTCGGCGCCCGAGGGTGTTCAACGGATTTAAGACCAATTTATCGTCTGCGTCTCGTCATTGGTGCAAAATTGTCAAATCGACAGAGTTTATCCACCCTTCGCAAACTTCACACCCTCAGACACCACTCCAGCGCACCCATCCGTTGAATTTCCCATCCCCCCCTCTCCCTATTTCCTCCCCCACCCAATCTCACCGTCATAAAGAGTCATCAATTCGCGAGAAATTCGTTAAACTTTGAATTTTCTACTCGGAAATCACTTGCTCTCTCTGGAAGTGCGAAAAATGGAAATTAAAATTCCAACTTCATCAAGTCCCCCACATATTCCTTGTTATCCATAAAAAATAGAGAAGATATGGAGAATATTTTTTTATCTCCAATTTTGTTATTCACAATCTTTCGATTTTTATCGAAATTTCATTTTATTACCACAAACTATTGAAAAAAATTTTCATAACTTCCGTATAATGTTAAAAAAATCTATCATTAACAATCTATAATGAAATTTCAAAAAAAGAAACTAAATATGTATTCAAGCAATTCACAAAAATTCTCGATTCTCAAATTTCCACGAAATCTGCAATTTTACGAGTAAATCGCACGAATTAATTCCAACAGTCATCAATTTGCGCGAAATCCGTTAAACTTTGAATGTTCCACTCAGAAATCAGTGACTCCCCCCCCCCCCCCCCTAAAAGTGGGAAAAAATGCAAATTAAAATACTTCATCAATTCCCACACGTGTCCCTTGTTACCCATAACAAACGCAGAAGATAGCGAGAATATTTTTCACTTGCATGTCAAAGAGATTACGGATGACAAAAGTGCACTACGAATGCATCCCTGAATATAACCGTCTATATGGATATATCCCGTCGTTAAGAATGAATATGGAAAGAGAGTTGAGCGGTGGTAAGGGGGGGGGGGGGGGGGGGGGGGGGGGGGGGGGGGGGGGGGGGGGGGGGGGAGGGGGGGGGGTGTATGTTTCTTGAGATAAAGTGGAAACTGGAGTCTTGCAGTGGCACTGGTGAGTTGGAAAATAAGGAACAAGTGAGAGAAAGAGTTTTTATATTAGACGAAAGATACGTGAAGAGAGAATGAGTGCAATAGTTGGAGAGCCGACGACTCGGGTCTGACTCCAACGATTCTCATAATAGCTCCTCGTGTCTACTACTACGCCACTCAATAATGCATGCCGGGCTCATACGCAACCCCTTGACATCATGGACTTTTATCATTTTTGTTGAGCTTTTTTCCCCCCTTCTCTCTCTCTTTCTCGTCCCATCTTTTTCACCTGGCACTCATCCCGGAATCATAGATCTCTCATATTGAAGATGCGGTGGGTGTTGAGGCCCGTCTTCCCGAGGAGTCACGTGACCAAATTAATTTTTCCAATTACAAAGAAAATAATTTTTTGAATTTTGTGAAACCCAATATGCGACATGCAATTATGATTCTCGTATGTCGGAAATTTGGTTTAAACAAAATTTAAAAAATCATCTGGCTGTAATTAGATAAATGAATTTAGTTACATAATACTTCGGAAAGACGGCCCTTAATGTGAGATGGAAATTTTTGTTTTAAGAATCCTGGATAAATATATGAGACAAAATACCCGATATAAATGGACGATTGCGTTTTAGAATCAAGTCTAGTAGTTTTAATTATAATTTTTCTATTTCGTTTTGCTGATATCTGTGAATAGTTTTTTTCTATTCACAATTTACCAATTATTTTATGAATTGAGACAGGCCACGGAATGAACGAAGATTGAAAGTGTCATGGGTCGGCCATGTTGTTTGGAGGGGACCCTCCACTCGGGGGTCAATTAGCGAGGGATGATGGCGTCAAGAGAGTCGCGATGGCGGAGGTGGGAAAACTGAGAATTTTTCAAGGAAATAGAGCCCCTCAAGAGTTAACTAAAAATTTCTGAAAGTGAAAATATCCAACTAAGAATTTCATAAAGAAAAATTGAAAATCCAATTCCCCTGCATATTCTCCAGTAAAAAAAATAGACTCCCAAAACTACCACCTCCAAAAATTTGCAATCAACGCGCTCGTTATTCCACCCTATTCATTTAAAATTTTAAATGTCTGATGTGCGATCTTCACAGGCGAATATCATTCGCCTCCGATTGACAGTCGAACGAGTGGGAAAAATGTAAAAAAAAAGAAGGAGAATAATGAAGGGAATGGGTATATTAATCTTAACGGGGTGAAACAAACCCCCGAGTGTGTTACACCCCGGGAATACGAAAATGCAATTACCGAGAAAATATGCGATTCTCTCCTGCGGAGTCGGGTGAATGAGATGGAGAGAGTTACTAAGGTGCAAGTGTACAGTTGAGGGCGGAAATGAGTGAGACACACATGCATATTTAGTGGCGACACGCGTCGTTAGCATAACAAAGACGCCAACGATATGGACGATTTGAGAGTTGTAATATACCCTCACTACTGACGCACTTACTCCTTCCCCCTCCCTTTTGCGTCAACGCAATGATAGAAATTATTTCCGAAAATTGAAGATAAATTTTGGAAGCAAGAGTTTTAAACGAGCTCAATTTCTTTAAAATACTACGCAATATTATTTTGTAGCAATTTGTTGCTCGATTTTAAAATCGCTTAAACGAAAAAAAAATGTGACAATTTAATTCTGTTTCATGTAAAAATTGTTTTGTCAATTGTAAAACATAGAGAAATGAAAAGACAAATTGAAAATTGACATTGTCTCTCAAGTTACACTCACATACTTCGACATTTGCAATTTTGTAGGATTTACTTTAAAAATTTACTGTAAATTGATCTCACAATTTGAATTTTCACTTTTTCTCGGCATAAATTGTCTTGAAAACACTTCTTTCAAAAATTAATAACCGACCCCCGCCGTCCCAGCCCCCTCAAATTATTTTTATGACCCAAAAAATTATATTTACATCAACCATCAGTATACCACAATTAAATTAAATCAAAAAAACTTCCTGAAAACCCCAATTGCCCAACAACTCCCTCGACGTCAGAAATGCCAGTTGAAAAGATGAAAATTCTTCGGAATTCACTCAGCGCAAAGATTCCTTATTTAACTTTATAATCCGTTTTGATTAGAATTGGTTTATCACGAAATGAATCGAAATGGAAATGCCACGTTCTACTTCCCGCTCCCTATAATAGATATTCATCAAGAGGATGATAAATCCCGAGTCTCAGGCGAAAAAAAAAAAATCGAGGGATGGAATTCATCGCGTGCGTGTCACAACGTATGAATTCCAGCGTTTCAAGAAAAACCCCCGGGGGAGATTGGAATAGTCCACCGAAAACCAGAGTAAAAACAACAACACATTGAGGCAGCAAAATGTAACAATGCAAAAATGGAAATTGACGTGAACGAAGAATGAAAAAGAATGGGCAAAAAAGACGAAAGAAATTGTTGCTTTTTTTTTGTTATTCGTTAAGAATAAAAAGTTAGCAGCACGCACGGAAACCTCGTTAATGGTGTCTTAATTACAAGAGGACGTTCGGACGCTGCTTCCCGGAGATTCCATGCAAATTCGCTGGGTAATAGTCGCTTGAACGAGAAGACCGAGTGGTTTTTTTTATTCTCTTGGCGTCATAATTTCCCCTCTCCCTCTCTCTCTCTCTCTCTCTCGATTGGCCAATAAAGGATGGGACATACGCTAACTTTGAAGGAGGGAGAAAAAAGTAAGTATCTTATTTATGAATATTTATGTCTCACCCGGCATCTAGGACCACTAGCCAACCCTTTCTACTTCCCCCCATTGTTAAAATTGTTTTCAGTATTTTCACCCCCTTCTTTCCGCCAATGCACTAACCAAACTCGTCATTTTCTTGTTACAGTGCAATAGTTTTTTCTTTCCGTTTACATTCGGTGAGCTGTGCTTGAGGCAACTATTTTATGAATTCATATCGCGTGCATGTGAAGCACATCTTTGCGATTGAATTGCTGGGTACTGAGCTTTTCGGAGATATTGATGATAACTTATATGTATGCGTGTAAAGTGTATGAGTTGTTTCACCATATGTGAAGTGACGGACGAATAATTGAACTAATAATGAGAATTGCAAAATTAAACAGAAGATCGAGAGGAAAATTAAAGACTATTGAGAATATTAAATCTATCGAGCCTTTATCGAAACACTTTTAAGTTGGAATTTGATCTTGAGGTGATCTTACGCGATTATGAAATTAAATTTTTTTTTTTTATAGACATAATAATAGAAAAAAAATATATCAGATGGAAAAGAATTTTTGTTTGCAGAAGACTAGGACCTTCGGTAGCCCAGTATTTTCATAACGTCTCACAACACCAGTTACCACTAAAACCGGTGTTTCCCTAGTGTCCCATACAGGGACCTTTTCTACTTGTTTATTGTCTCACCTATACTCAGTATATCTTTGGGGTTTGTTATTATGGTAGAAGCTTTTCTCATGCATAAAAACTCACCTGAAACAGAAAGAAATAATTGCTATTAATTTGTGAGAATGTTTACTCAATATCTGGTCAATTAATTATTTATTTTATATCAATAATATCAATAACTCCCACGTCATTCAAATAATTCGAAATTTCTTTCATTGATATCTCAATGCATGAATAAGAAACTCAATGAGGGAAATCGTTCCTATTCAGAATAAACTTCGCGTTCATGTGTTTTCAATTCGAAATGTTGAGAGATCTCAATTAAATGTAAATTCAAAGTTATTTCTGTACATGATAATATCCTAAAATGCCAATGACAGCTGTGGCTGGCATATTTTTCATCATTCTCAATCGAATTACGCTTGACAATACTGTGACCAAAAATGTGCGGAATATTCCACTTTTAGACTGAAGAATCTACTAAATTATTCCCCCCAAAGATACTAAAAAAGAATAGTGGAATCATCATCCAGGCATTATACGTGTCGCGCATCAAATTTCGTCGCCTATTTTTTTTTTATCGTCGACGAAATGACAGGAATATAAATTATTGCAAACGATAAAGAAGTAGAAATCGATTCGCATGGAAATTCTGCTGGTTCTGGCAGCTCGGGGTAATGCAATGGATATTATTAGTAATTTTCCGTGAGTTTTATATTCAAGAAAAAGGGGCAGTTCGAATGATTGATAAAATTCATAAAAGTGTTGATTAAATTACACCAGAATTGTGAAGGTGAAACTTTAAACGTTTTATATTCAGCAATTCCATAGCTGAAAGACGTGTAAAATCAAATTGATATTCAAATGAACGTTAAAGATGGAGCAAGGGCAATGAAGGATATATTATTCGTCTGACACACGGGAAAAGGCCAATTTATTTATAATCCCAAGCAACCAATTCGCTTAATTCTAGAATACGAGTGTGAGAATGAAATTCATCGGTTTAATCTTTGGGGTAGGATGACTTTACAGAGAGAATCATTGATTTTGTGACAATTGCATGATATTCATTCAGTAATAATTGGATTGTAAAATTTGATAATTCTGGGAAACAGCTCGGAACTCAATCTAATCGTGAATTGTTTTTAAAAAATCGTAAGGAAAAATGAGACGATATTCAACGTTCCAATTCTCGTGCGGGGGATAATTTTATGTCGTGCGTCATTAATTTTGTATAAATTTAACGAATAACAATATTCATTGATTGCGCTTTCAATAATAAAATTTTACAACTGTCATGAAGAACTTCAAACTTTATTTTTTCCACTGAATGTAATGACATTTCAGTGCAATGAATAAAAAAAAAATGGAAAATCCGATGACATTTATTGTTTCAATCTTTGTGAGCGCACGATTTTATGTCATGAATCGTTAATTTTGTATGAATTGAATGAGTAATATTATTCATCCACTGGTAATGTAATAATAAAATGTTATAACTCTCTGAAAAATCTCAAAACCCCATCTTCTCCATCGAACAAAATAAAATTTCTGCCGAATTTTTTTACAAATAAAAAGAAAATGTAATGTAAAATATTATTCAAAATATTATCAATTATGTAATGATTCAACAAACATATTATAACTCTCACAAAGCCTCCAGACTTCAATTTTTCAATTGAAAAGAAAAACACGAAAATTTCATTTAATTACAAATCAAGAAAATTATAATGAATATTGAGATGAAAGGATCTCCTCATCCGTAGAAAATTAGTGGCTTTTCAGCAATTCCCGTGGAAAAAAAAATATATATAGACAAAAGCCAATCTTGGGGGAATTGACAAATTGGAACATATGCGCTTCCATCCGGAAAAACGTACGAGGAAAAAAAAACATATGATCACCTCAGCCCTCTTTATTTTCTCTCGACCTGTGTCGAGCCAGCTAAAGCCTCGAGTTCATAATGGACTTTTACATGTAAATGAATACCCGTGAATATAATATAATACTGTTGGCTAGAGAGGGAGAAGGGGGGGGAGAAGGGGGCATATATACGGTGGGATTTGTGTATCGAATGACGTTGCGCATCGTTGACTCCGGCAAATGGAGAGTGCGGTATCGTCAACGACAGACTACGAGTACAACATGTGTTGAGGTAGTTTTCAACACTTTAATGTACTCGATGACATGAATCGAACGAAATATTATGATTTTCATTCCCCTCGAAATAACGCTAAAAGTATTCATATTTTGATTGTATGAAGTGATACTGGCACTCACGAATCCAATCATTTAATAACAGAAAAAATAGAAAGTGGATATTGCGTAGCGGGGGGAATTAAAACAATTTCTAATTGGGAGGAAGTTGTATTCACTGTTTTAAATGGATAATAGGCCGGGGACTAACAATTTAAAAATTATTTAGCTAACAGGTTTGATCAATTTGATCAATGGATTTGGATTTCAGTGAATTCCATAATTGGGAATTTTTTAATCGATGCAAAATCTGTGAAAACTCAATCAGTGCGTCGTTATAGTTTTTTTATTTTCAAAATTAAAAATTTGTTTTCAAATGAATTATTGACAATTTTATTGCGTTGAATGAATTTCAATTGAAATGAGTTTATTAAGGTAAAACGAAAATGTTATTGAAATTAATAAAAAATAAATAAATAAATAGTTTTATCGGGTTACCCTGCATTGTATTTCCAAAAGTACCTCCGAAATGATTTTCCATTTGTATTATATCAATGAGAACGATCGTTTTCCAACCAAAATCATGAATATAATGCAATTTTATTAGAATTAGTCAGAAAATTAAGCTTCATTCTCGCTTGATGGACGTTTCAGTTTAAACGTGAGTCACGGCTGAATCGCCACTGTACTCCCCCGCTCTCCCGATCATCTATTTATATTAATTATCGACGATTAGCAATACCAATTAATCGCATTATCGTCGGGCCAGCGACATGCGGGGCAAAAGGGGCCTGTATGTGTGTAATGATAGAAGTGGAGAGTCATGCCGAACAAGTGGACGCTTCTCTCCCCCTTTTTCCTCATATTTCCTCTCATCCTCGTCAGTAATTTACTGTTATTGGTCGAATTATGCTACGCACGAACGCATATTTATGTGCCTAATTATCGTTGACGATGAAATAGTGTTAAGGGTGATGATCATAGTTGGAGTTGATGAATTCAATCGAAAATTAAAAATACGCCACAAATAAAATTTCATTTGCCAGTTTCAAATATTGAGACTTATAAAAGTCTCAATCTGTCACTCTGATATCTCAATTTATTCCCTAATAATAGAATCTTTATTTAAAAATAAATTATATTTTAGACCGCGACTTGAGTTTGAAATTTTGTAGAAGAATAATACATTCAGGCCTCACGTTGAGAATTTTTCCAAATTTGATTTTAAAACGGATGAAATTAAAAAATGGGGTATAATTTTTGAGATCTATAAGAGAAATAAAGATTTCCATTTATCCCTGAATTTTTTACGTTTCATAATTGGGGGAAAAAAAAGTTGAGAACGAAGGAAAAGCCCTCGAGGAAATGAAGGGAGAAAATTCAAGGCATGAGGACGTATTCACGCACAATTAATTCTCTCAATAATTCCCAATCGGAGGCTCAAGTTAACGTCTCGACGACTACCGGTAGTTGGCACCACTGGGCGTCGCCGCTAATAATTATGTGTACCCTTAATTAATTGACTAATTGCTATTCCGATTACCGGTGGAGTCTTGAAATCGAATTGGGAAGTACATTCATTATTTTCCTTAATCACTGGCATTTTTCAAGTACGCGAGGGATAAGTATTTCGACGTTCCAGAAGTTTTGGGTTTTTTAATTAAGAATTCCAAATTTTTTAATCCAATAATAACCATTGAGAACAAAATTAAATTCTTCTAACTAAATATTCTTCGGGCAGCAAAATAAATCAGCAATATTTCATTTAGAACTTTATGCTACTGATCTATGTTTAAAATACTTATTTATTTATTTTTTAATAGAATTGTCTCAAATTTTTATTTCGATGAGGAGAGTATAACATCCGACGCTCTCCCATTAAAAATTTCAAAATTTCCAGTCAAACAATAAAAACTTTAAACTGGACAACAAATGTTCGTGATGTGCAAATTCAATTTAAAAAATGATTATCAAGATTTAAAAAATCAAAATTAAAAAATTGTATATTTTACATTACAATTTATTAAAGTGAAGAAAAAAAGAAATACTGTTGAATTTAATTATAAAAAAATTTGAGACATTTTTCAATCCGAAAATATCCCTGACGTCAGTTTCCGTGATGCTCGTTTATCCACGTATATATATTTCGCATTGTCATTGAGGCGAGTTGAAGCTCGTAAATCGAGGGAGTGCGGAGGGAAAGAGAAAAGGGTATAGACCTACGTTGTGGGATAGAATAGGGGGAGGGAGGGAAGTACAGCAAGAACAGCGCTGGCGCGATGTATCAATCCACGTCCGTTCCTATTTGCCGGTAATTAATCACAAGCGCCGGCTTGCTTAGCGGATTAGTGACTGCACGGAGAAAGATATCATTCGGCCAAAAGACGCAGTATCATTGTTGCATGCAATCATGACGTTGAATATAATTTTACTCATTAATGTAATGTTACTGGGTACAATGACGAAATAGTCTTTTGCAGTTGTTTTTTTTTCACGTTAAAAAAAAAAACCTTTTGAAAATTGCACAAAAAGAGGAAGTTTTGAAAATTACTTGTCACGGAAAAAAAAAACTAGTGTCTTCAAGACGTCAATGCGAGACATTAAATCAGTCCGTGATGACGGCAATTCAGAATCTCTTAAAATGAGACATTTTATTTTGTCTCAATTCGAGACACTCGAAGATTATTTCCTAGGTAGGTATCTCTGACGGAGGCATTACAATCAGATATTAACGCCGTTAGTTATTTTTTTGAGCCACACGACAAGAACAATATCCTCATCACCCAATCTATAAACTACTTTTTCACCTCTAGTTCGTACTATAAAACCCTCATGCTAAAAAAAAAATACTTTCCAGGCCTCGTCATAAAAATTCAAATTTATTTGTTGGGATATAAAAACAAAAAACCCAAATAAAGCAAGCACTGCAACGTTTTTTAATTTGTAACGCAGCAATTGCAATCGCCGTAGGCGCCGTTGAAAAGTGGCCGACACTTTTCCCTCTTTTTTCGTGGCGCGCACTCGACCGGTATTCAACAGTTTGTCCCGTTTCTCCGCGGGAAGAGGATAGAAACGAGAGGCAGAGGGTGAGAGGAGTGACAAGGGAGATAGCTCTGGCCCGTGAATTTCTCCATTCGCATTATTCCTCCCAAAAACGTGAAAAAAAAATGTTTTTGTAAAATAGCGCATGGGTCGTTGAGAGGGGATCGAAGAGGTGCACTGAGAGAGTTTAGAGGGGTGGAAAATATTTGAAAAAATGAAGAAGAGCATAGGCTGCAGGTGAATATAACGAAAGACAGGAGAAAACCGACGAAGCCCCGAGGATTCTGCACATTTAAAATAATACCGTGGGCTTGGGGTGGGAGAGGAGGGGAAAAGAAAAAAAAAAGGGGAGAGGGATGAGTTCTTTATTTTTATTTCACGCTTTATGCTGGGGCCAATGAAAGAGCCACTTCGTCTTTTGTCACTCGTTCGAGTTTTTTCACATTTTTTTTTTATATCTTTTCCATTCTTGTTTTTTCCTGGGCTCGTGAACACGAAAAAAAGAGAGAGGAATATTCAGTCCGCACCCTGGGAGAATGACTGATATGCAGTGAGGGGAAACTTTTTTTTTTTTTTTCAAGGGAGACGAGACGTTTTCAGGCTGATCGAGGTGTGTAATTTTTGTGAAGTGGTTGGAAGTTAAAGA
Source organism: Psyttalia concolor (assembly GCA_030522845.1). Taxonomy (NCBI): domain Eukaryota; kingdom Metazoa; phylum Arthropoda; class Insecta; order Hymenoptera; family Braconidae; genus Psyttalia; species Psyttalia concolor. The sequence goes on from JAPYZM010001103.1 coordinate 26,092, forward strand.
GGTCTTGAGAGTATTGAGCCATTTGCTGATATGCAATCAGAATTGAGAAAACTTTCTGGTTGAAAATAGGGGAATCAATTAAGGTATTTTAATAGCTATTGCTCTCCAACGTGACCTTTCATTTATTGGCAATTTATTTGAAATTCAAGTTTCTTTAAAAATTCATTACTGACTTGCATTTTATTTTCCAAGTATTTTGCTGCTTGAAAACGTTAAGACCAGATTTTTTTTCAAATCGTAACTAGAGACTGAAAAAAAATTGGAATATACACTTTCAAGAGGAAGAGAGCATCAAAAGTTTCTATTTAAAACGGTTAAGAAACTCGACTTGCCATCACAAGTCCCCAATAAAAAGCCGTTTTTTAGTTGCCCCCTACACTCTGAAAAATATTTCCTTCTCTGTTCTCCCCAACTATTGATACATTCTTGATGACCTTCCACTATTACAACCGATCTAACCAATTGCTATAATCAATTCCGCGCCAATCGTCTAAACCACCATTCCATCAAGTTCTTCCCCGCCGCTTTTACCTCCCCTCTGGTAACCCGCATCCCCGCAATTATCGCCCATTTTTCCATTCTCTAGCAATAGTAACAGTGACCGAGTCCTAGAATGTTGTACTCGACTCATTCTCAAAGAGCCCATATCCCAGATTGTGGTGAGGCGAGTAAAACAATTCCCATCTCCCCTCCTTCTATCAAAATTCACGTCTAGAATAAAAAATTATCGCTCCTCGGGAGTGATATTTTTTCATCCTCCGACAATCTACAGTTGAATTTATTTCACTTTACGTTGGGGTTCCATTGGTGTGATAACGTCAGAGATCGGAATTACTGATACTTGATACATCATACCTTATGGAACGTTATTTAATATAACAAACACATGGAAAGACATTTTTTTTTTATCCATCAGTCACACGCGATCACTGAATACACTGACAAAAGCTTCACGATGTGGAAGTGGTATATCTCCGATATTTATGGGCAATATTTCCGATTCAGCTGCCGCTATCGAAGCCCTTACCAGTTCAACATGTCCGCAATAAAAAACTGGATAAAATTATATCCACATCTCGCCCATGGGTTTCGCAGCCGCTGAAACTCGTCAAAAGTTATGAGGGACTAGGGGCCGAGTTGGGAGGAGGAAAACGTTTGGATATCCCACGTGAATGTTTCAACGAGTAGGTGAGGACGAATGGAGCGGCGAGGGGAAAGGACAAGTTTGGATTTTCGATTTCAACGGGGCTCAAACGTTCAACGACCGTCCAAAACGACGATCGAGGAAGTTACGATCTAGCCCCACTTAGCCCTGTAATGCCCTAGTCTGCTCGATGTGAAATTACATTGTCAAGTGAGATCATTCGATGGAGAAGATTACTCCGATGAAGTTGAAATTAGCTTCGTGAAGGCAAAATTAGGAGTGGAGATTATTACAAAAGTTGAGGGAAGTCATTTTTTGAGAATGTTTAGACTGTCCCAGAATATGAAATTTCGGGGGAAATTGCTGGGAAAATCTCGTTAAATGGTTATTAATAATTAATCGAGATGAGAGATATTTTTGAAAGTTTTTTCATCTATTTGGAACTGAAATGAGTTTTTTTTAGCAAGCTTCATATTTATATAATTTAATCAATTATTTAATCATAGATACTATTCAACATTTCAGTAATCAGAATTGGGAGAATTATTGAGGAATTATTTTTAAAATGTCGCGTCAATTCATTAGACATTCAGTGCAAATGTAGTAAAACAATTCATACTATGAATACTACGGAAATGGAAACAGAAATACCAAAAATCTCTTGCGTCACGAAAAATATTTTGACAAAAATTTCGCCGTCGTCGTTAGATTGCTAATTATTTATTGACAAATAGTTAATAGTTAAAATGGAGTTGAACTACTCTACCGCTTTATTACTACATGCTCGGTAAAACCTCTTAAAATATTTAACGTTAATCAAATGAAATGAGGGTCTAATGTATTTCAGTGCTTGAAATATGATTTTATTATGGTAAATTTCATTGAATAATTCAACCATAAATTCGATCCAAAACTACAATGTTTAACATTGATTTGTGACTGTCTAGTGAGATCGTGTCAAATTAAAAATTACCTCCATAAAAATGAAATAAGGAGGAATAATTAAAAGTACCTATGATAATTTATCAGTATGTCTTCAATTTCCTTATATAAATGAAAAATATTTCAAATTTACTTTGACTACTTTCTCTCTCTCACTCTCCCACACACCCGCACACAGAAGCTCACTCTGTGCTAATATCAAAAATTACATTTTCAAACCAGATGACCCCTTAAATGAAGTTGAAATAAGGACAGTAGATTTAATTTTCCTGAATTTGCCAGAATGTTTGCCTCTACGAAGTTGAAATTATCTTCATGAAGATAATTTTAGGAAGTGCAGAATGAAAGTTATTACTATTGCCTTTGAGAACTTATCAGAATCATCTCGTTCTTCCCCCATTTTCTCGTATTATAACTGGAAATTGTTGAAATTTATTTTCCCTCCTCTCCGTTAACCATATCGAATATTACATTTCGGAATAAATCCATCGAAACTGAGAACTATCTCTGAAGATGGTATTAGGAGAGTGATTTCAATTTTCGAAAACATATTGAAAACGAAAAATGGTCAAGTATTTAATTTTCTCAATTTGAAGAAATTATTCTCAAAAATTCATAAAATGTTATTAATCCTCAAATTTCTCCTTATCACGCATGAAAAATCCTCGTGTAAAGTATCTCTTACATAACATTGGTTAATAATTCCCAAGAATTAATATCACATATTTCACTATGAAATTTCTTAAATATTTACTTCCATCAATTTCATTTTTCCACAGTATCCCATTTGCCCTACGTCAAACGCAAGAATTCCAATTTGTTCCGAGTTCCCTTCTCGCATGTACATGCATATATACTTCCTTCACATAGTCCTTGGGAGTCGCAGAGAGTCAGGCACGAGTCGTAGAAAAGCGCAATGTATTACAAAACTTTTTCAACCAACCCCTCCTCCCTCCCTTATATGTCTCTTTCCTCACCCCTCTCCCTCCTGCTACCAGCTTCCACCAGCAACTGTATACACTATATTATCAAAAAAAACTTTTCCACTCCGGAAAATTCTTAAATTATGGATTTTGGCGCTCCCCTGGCCTCCGGGAAAGACATCTGTGCTACACGGCGTAACGTATTGCTCGCTTTATACGTAATAAGTTTTCCCAAAATTCCCCGAAAGACTGAGAAAAATCAACAGAAAGGAATAACCAAATACAACCCGGGGGGGGGGGGGAGAGAGTAAAATTGTTATTAACTTTTGTTGATATTTCCAGAGCAGCAAAAAATTCTCTAATGTAAAAGCACTTAATCACAAGAAGTTGAGATAAAATTACTCATTTCTGTTGAAGTTTGAAATATTCAAAAAAGGCGAGGGGCCATTAATACACGGAGAGAAAACCTCGTAAAAAGAGTGAATGTTATGATGAAAAAATAAGAAGACTGGGTTTTTATTATATTCCCTCTTTCTATCGTCCTTCTTTTCATGCCTCTTTCAGTCTAGAGCTCCATTTATGTGAACTATCCACCTAAAAACCTAAACTCTAATAATCGTTTCAACTAATGCCCACTTTGTCCATTTACTTCAACGGCTTATGCCCTTTCTCTCCAAGTTATCTCATTTATATTCATTTATTTCAATGTGTATTCTATAGTAAACGGATCTGCGGAATACATTTAATTGAAGTGGTCTTTCGAATATTTTCATCTCCTCTTCTTGGCAAAAATTCAAATTTCGGCTTGAATAGTATTTTTTTTTTCATTCATTTATTTATTTGTTTTTGTCTTAATAAATCACAATGTTATGAATTTATTATGAATTAAACAATAAGTTCAACTGCATTTTCAAAGTTTTGAATTGACATTGAAGATAATTGTTAATTAATGAAGTTAATTGATTTTCCAATAAATACATAAGTTATCAGAATCAAATTGCCCTCAATTTCACAATTAATTGAACATTCCAGAATTACTAAATATTCCAAATTCCTATTGGCCTGCGTTTTCGTCCCATCAAATCATGAAGGCTCAGTACGAAATTATCCTCAATTACCAATCACTCGACTATTTCACCATAATTTATTAAACAATTGGATCTATAGTTGATTAAGTTTCTTAACATTTCGATAGAATGAATTATAGACAATGCTCATTTTTTTTTAAGAAAGACAGAAAATGCAATAATAACCATCTGATGTAATAATAAAAAACCATCCAATGAATATACACTACCATTTCTATCTCTCAAGAGAAACGTTATATTCCCCCCCCCCCCCCCCCCCCCCCCCCCCCCCCCCCCCCCACCAATCAATAAAAACTGGGAGAAGGAATTTCTTGGCATAAACGTAGAGAACAACTGAGAAAGACCGAAAAATAGAGGAAAAGGGTGACGAGAGGGAGGTGGAAAACTGGCCTGTGCAGACGCTGACGTAAACCGTAACGATAACGATTATGAACGCAGTTACCCCAGGGGCGTTCTTTCTCAACGATTACGCCCCTGAAAATTATTACTCGCAATAACGTTTCCAACCTCCATTACTATTATCATTATATTATTATTGTTATTATTATTTCTAACGATAGTTATACAGCAAGTATTTCTCGTCCAGTTTGCCCGACAGTTTGGATATAACAAGGAGTTGTTTTCTTTCCAACTTCCCACTCACTCCGGCATTCGGTTTTTTTCTTTCATCCCCTTTTTACTGACGACAAACTCACCGGTCTCAATATCAGTAATTACTTTTCCTTATTTTAAGATTTTCTGGCCATTTTTTAATGGAAAATCTCATTGTTCAAAATTTTATAAGTACTGCTACGCTCGAGTCTTCACTAACGTAATGCAATTTTGAAAAATAATATTCAATGCAAAAAACCTGATTGTAAGTTTAAATTAAGATTAAAATTTTTCAGGTTTTTTTTCTTTTCGATTCCAGTTGATTTAATTTTCGTATTATTTTAATTATTAACTCAGGAATCAGGTCGAGAGGATTTATAATATCGCTTGTGCTTGCTTTCTTATTTTTATTTTGCCGAGTCACGAGGACTGCCGACGCCTTTTGTCGTTTTTTTTTAGCGCGGATTTACGTAGTTTTGATATCTCGCAGTATTTAACCAGCACGCGAATATTTTGTTTTAGAAAAAGGTAATTAGGACTGAAGCCGACGAGAAGTGGTATAAAAACCAAAATGATTGGTCTTATAACATTGAAAATGGGGGCGAAATGGGAATTTATTGAGAGGTGGAATCAGAAAGAATGAAAAATCGTTGGCCCGACTACTGGGTAGAATCGAGGGATACTGCCATTTGCCCTGGGTAATTACGAGATTAGTGGTAATAACTTGGAGTTGGCTGGATAGGTCTCCCTCTCTCTCTCTCTCTCTCTCTCTCTCTCCCGCCCTCCCTCTCTGTCTCTCTCGTGCACGGGGAACAGCAAAAGGGGCGGCAACCACAGCCCGCAAAACCGGATGTAAAACAATAGTATATTTTATATATAACATATATAATTAAGGGTAATTGCACGACTCTGGTTTGGCTGTACCGGCTATTATTGAATTTCAGCCTTGAAATATTTATTACGTCAATTCTATTGAAGTGGAATGGTCGTATAGTCTGCCAGAAAAAGCTGCTTCTACCAAAAAGGGAAAGAAAAAATTCTATCAGTGTCAGTTCAGCTATTCCATGGAAATAAATGAAAATTCATGAAATTCAAACAATCTTTGAACTGAGAAATGAGTTCGGCCAATAAGTCAAATAGAAACATCTCAAAATTCAATTTAAGTCAGACTCAAATTGACAATTGATTAATTTTACTAATCTCTTCAAGTATTTTGTTTGACATTATTTGAGGATGATTTTTTTCATTCTGAAAAAACCAAAAATAATGGCTCTGATAAAATAAGAGTTTCTGAATAAAAAAAAATCTATGCGTCGGTAACGCCCAACATGAACGCTGAAAGCAACAAAATCCGCATTAAAATTCTCTATTATGCCGATAACAATAGAATTCGGTAAAACATTGTGACTTGACACGTGCGTAAAAGGATATAATTGATCGTCACATTAGCCATCATATCAGCTGTTTGCAGGATATCCCAGGGCAGAAGTAAGAGAGGTAAAAGGGAAACAGAGGAAGAGTCGAAAGTGGGAGAAAGAGAAGGGGGAATCCCGCACGAGCCAGTTCGCTCGTGCGCCAGCCACCGGATTCACTCGTTTGGTATACATCGGACCAACTGTTTTCCCCCGGTATTCATATCGTCATACCAACTGGATTTGCTCAACTACGGTTTAAACTGAGAGTGAGAGAGAGGTAGGGAGGGAGGGAGTGAGACAAAAGCGCCAAAAACGTAAAGCTTTGAAACCAAAAACCATGTGCATTACAGTACTCGTCGTTTTGGGTGCCGGACACCGGTTGTGTTTAGATATCGTTAAACCACGTTTTCAACACTGTGTCCCATTATGTAAAGCACGTGGTGCAGCATGATAAGTCAAACAATGAGAATTTTTTTTTTTCGAGCGCAATTATCCATAAAAATATATTTGTTGGGATGCTCTGGTGAATTAAAAAATCCTGTCACTGAATGTCCTGAGGAGTCGCAATCGCCTAACTTTTATTGACTATTAATACGGACGATTCGAAAAAGATCGAGCCGTCAAAAATATTCCATGTGATTTCGTCGAAAGATGAAGACGAAAATTGAGTCAACGTGAACTTTTGAATGCTAAACATTTTTTTTTTTTCGAATTGAACTTCTTATATCTACTTAGAGAAAATTGAGTCTGCCTTCAAGCAGTAAAATGATCAATGTTAAACGAAACCGGGTAAAAAATGAAGCCCTCAAAAATTTCGGGGTGAATGTAGATGATGAGAGGCTGAATAAATTTTCAATGGATTTATAATTGAGATGAGAATTTCGATGATTGATTCACGGAAATGGGTATTCTCAATTTACTTGGAGTATTTTCGCGAGCCAAATTATTCAGGGAGATATTCTTGGATTTGTAACATTCATTCTTGCATTGAGAATGGTTATCCATTCATTTGTTTAACGTGAAACTCTAACCGCGTTATTCTCCTATTTAATTTTTTCAGTTTCAATTGACGAAAATTGTCACGATCTAGATGGCAGGAAACGATAAATTTTAAAATGAATAAGAAGAAAAATTAATTTGTTATATATATTTTTTAAACTGTCATCAAGATGGATCGTAATAATTATTCATAATTGAATTGAGAATTTTCATACTTTACTGACTCAAATAAATTATCGCGATTTAAATTATTCAGAAAGATATTCATGGATTAATAGCATTCATTCTTAAATTCTTTGAATGAAGACAATTTATTGTGCAATCAGGAATGTTTATTCCTAAAATATGAATTTTCACATTTACATTGAAAATATTAATTATTCAATTCACTCATGAATTCACATTGACAACGCTATAATATTTAAGTTAACAAACATGTTATTCGAATTCGAGAAAACGTTAGATGTGTAAATAACCAAAATAGAAAAAGAGTATGGATACCCGTTCAATATTTTTATATAGAGACGGTGGTTTTGTAATAATAAAAAAAGTTACATTCTTGAACTAAAAATCCAGTATTCATATTTTTCGGTGGCTGACACCAATTGCGGTGAGATATAGTTAACGTACGTTTTCAACACTGTTTCCATTATGTAAAGCACGTGGTGCAGCATGATAAGTCAAACAATGAGAATTTTTTTTCATCTCGAATTATGAATAAAAAATATATTCGTTAGGGTGTTCTGTTGGACAAAAAAAAAATCCCTGTGACTGAATATCCCGAGGAACAAAGGGGTAACAAAAAGTGAATTCCCAACTTTTCAACTGCCAATTCCGCCATTTTTATTGATACGGATAATAAAAAAATTCGAGGCGATAGGATGAATCGATAAATCGACGGGATTGATGCCCTCTGCCATCGAAAAATATTTCATTTCATTTCTCCGAGGGATGAAGACAAAAAACCATTGGAAGAGGGAAGGTTATAGGTGAATGAGTAGAGTTACGATAAATCAAAAGTATCGACGTCCAGGTATTGAATTGCAAATGAGTCCGCCATCTTTCTTCAAAATGAAGAAAAAAAAAAGATTCTCATGAAGAAAAAGAGGGAAAAAAAGTAGTTAGAAGGTAGGTAGAAGTCCTCAATGTGTGCGTTACGTTAACGTTTCACTCGTGACTCGTCATTCTTTCTTTTTCTCTCTGAGTTGACCATGGGATAGAGGGACAGAGCGCTGGATATAATACGTTGTGTCCACAGAAACGATATAGAAAGGGCATACACAAGAATACACTTCATCATACACAAACGTAATACATGAAAAACGCTTTCGTACGGCCAAGACGAGAAAGAGAGAAACTCAAAATGAATAATGTATCGTATATTTAATTTTATATTTTGTATGTATATATTATATACGGGAGGAGATGTGTACACTCTCCATGATCTTTCTCATCCCGCCCTCCCCTCCCCCTCTCTCTCTTGGTATCCTCAAAATGTTTCCTCAGGGCGTGGAACGAGGTAGCATATTTTTTCGCAAAGGAGGTCGCATCCAATCGACTTTCCAGCCTCGAGTTATACATTGTATGAAACAAATAACTCTCAAGAGATGGAAAAGAAATAATTCAACATATTATTTTTCTGTCGTAATTATGTAAATATTATTATTCATTTACTTCATTTACATATTTTAATATTCAAATTGTCTTTCCGTTTTTAATTTTTTCAGGGAGTGCAATTTGCTCGTGGATAATTAGTCGTGAAATTAAAAAATGGAGAAATTCTTTAAATTTTGAAGTACTCGGTGATATTACTATTTTCGATAAGCCAGGCAAACAAGTCTGATGAGTTTAAAAAGAATTATCACAAGATTTGTTTTATCGTAATACATATTTTTCAATTTAAATTTTCGCTCCATTGTAATTTTTTAAATTAAATTAAATCCACTGACATGGAGCTTTGCATTAGAATCACAAAAGTGATATCCACTTCTATCCAGCAATAACGATAATCCGATTTATTGATATTTTTGCAGAAGTCAATAAACTCCCCTCAAGGAGCAAACAAAATGTCATGTTTTCTCATTGCAAAAGCACTTGTATTTTTATTATTGCATTCCATAAAAATTAAAACCGTGTAAACAATTTGTCATTACAAAGTGAAACTATAATGTTAATATTCTCATCGATTTCTCGGCAAGAAGAATCAAATTTCCTGAAATGTCTTCGCAAGGGTCAATTGACTCCCACGACGAGAGAAAAAAAAAAGTGATATCGATTCACGGTCACGGTTACGCACGCGACTGCGCGACAAGGAAGATGAGTAAATTACTCAATAAACGGATACAACCGTGTACTTTATTACAGTTGAAGAGAAAAAATAAAGAGAGTCATTTCACATGGGGAGGGGCCGGAGGGGGAGGGCGAGAGCTGAGGGGTAAACCAAATGGGGAGAGACTGGGTGTTTGTCTCGCCAAGACACTGGAGAACTTTCTGGACAATTCAAATCCGCTGTATGACTTATTAATAATGATGTACTGTCACATACACGCGGAACACGTATGGCAGACTGGCATTATGAGTAACGAGTCATTATCTTGCGCAATACTTTTATGGCCACAATAATGAGAGGGCTGGATAAAAAATTATATGTATATGTTTAAATATGCCATTGTGGGTTCTCATCTGTGATTATTTAGTCTCGCCAATTGTTAAATCAATACTTGCAATGGAGAATTAACTTTAAATTAATCAATTGTTTTTTTTTTCTATTGCCGAGTGGAAATAAAGAATTTTTTAATGACTTATTAAATTCACTCAATTGATTTAATTCACAAATGTTCAGGTAATTGAAGGACTCGAGATGTTTTTATTTATGAGATTAGAGATCACTCTTGAGAATAACCAGTAATTTACCTGTGTTTAAAAATACAATCGGATACAACATACGGAAATGAGTGAATATTTCCTCTTTTTCTGTAATTCTTCCATTTATTTTTTTTTTATTTTTTTCTTTTTTGTTATCTAACGATCGGATGAGAACCACGTTGTTTTATTCCATACAAAAGGCTTTGGTGTACACACAGACAACCGACGCGTGCTGACGTAACAATATAAATACGATTGTCCCTCTTCTTTCCCCTCTATCAACACATCCCCATCAACTGTTTTTTTGTTCATTTTTATTTCGCTTCTTTTTTTCCCAACGATTCTACATCACCAGGCTCTAACAAATTCCGTATAATCTTATCGTTTACAATAAATATTGATATGAAAGTTGAGTTGCGCGACACTTTGTATTATCTCAGTGTTACGGTATTGCATATGCTTTATGACTAACCACTGAGTGAAATTGATTATATTTTAAATTAGACCCTAACGCGTAGTATTTTTTAAAATCCACCCTGAGATTGCAGAAAAAATTGAGAGTAAGTTTGACATTGTTAAATGGGAGATTAATTGAATGTTGAATGAACGGTTTTAAAAGCTATTATCATTTTTAAAACAATTTGTACTTGAGGATGAGAATTCTAAAGATTTTTTTATGCAGAACAATTCAGAATGTAAATAAATGTAAATAAAAATATGAGTAAATGTCACATTTACATTGAAATGTCTTAAAATGAAGCAAAAAAAAAATGGCATTAAACGTCAAATACGGAGTGAAGTCAACAAGAAATAGTGAATACCAATTTACATAAAATTTATGAAGTTAATTATGCACTCGTGAAGCGAAATCTCATGTGATAATGGTTATTTCCGCAAGAACATATTTTGTATTATCTCAGTGTTACAGCATTATATGAGTTGAAAACTAATATTCAGATTTTGTATTTAAAATTACTACACAGAGAAAAATATATAATTCGTCCTATTCGAACAACCAAATGACAGAAATATTTAATAGATAAATTGTTTTTTTCCCCTGCATTTCTTAACAATGGAAATTATGAAGTTTTCATTGAATCAAAATTCAATGAAAAGGGAAATAAATGTCACATTGATATGAAAATGTCATGGAGGGAAACAGATGAAACGTCAAAACGCAAAATGAATTCAACACTAGAAATGAGCGAGTGAATGGCCATTTTCAGGAAATTTATGATATTTATGGAAAATCTCATGCAGCGATCGCTATCTTCGAGAATACACGCTCTGTCTTAGATTAATGTTACACTATCGCCTGAGTTTTATGACTAGTTACTAAGTGGAATACATTAAATTGATTAAATTCTTAATTTAAAACAGAGCGATTCATACTGCAAGCTTTTAAAATAATATTTTTCTGAAGATAAAAGTGCTGACTATTCCTTAGGAAGACAAAATTATAACGCGAATGGCATGCAAATAAATGGAAATTAAAAAATGTTAATAAATGGAAATAGAGTTCATTTATATTGAAGTGTAATAAAATGAGAAAAAAGAGATAGAACGTCAAATGCCGAGTGGCGTGAACAAATTGATATTGAAAGTGAAACTGGCGAGATATTTGACAGTCGTATCTAAGCCCGAGTAAAAAATTTTTTTTATTTGCGAGGAGAAATATGCTTTCAGGAAGTCAAAAGATTATGGAACTCACTATTTCATTACTAACTCAATAGAATTCTTGGTTTTAGAATGAAAAAAGACGAGAATTTTCAATCTTCCTTTAATTTTCAATCTCGTATAATCACTGGCAAATTACACTTCCTTCGGACTGTACTTCGTCCTAATCAAAAATAAAATTTTCCAGTGAGAGATGCTGTGTCATTAAGGTAGAAGAGTATGAATTCTCACAATTGAATTTTACATATAATGCAAGCTTAATTAATTTGTAGAAAGACCTATGCTCGCACTCAAAAAATGTCTCGGAACAAAAGAAACCCTTCCTGTTGACCGACTTCCCTCGCTCGTTGTCAATGTGAGAAGAAAATTATTCATCCGGAGATTTCACGACTTCATGACTTGAAAAATTCAAAAGAGTAAATCTTCTTCGTCAAAAGTAGTTTTTTCTTTCCCCATATTTTCAAAAGGTGATCAAGGGCTGAGAAGAGGTAACTGTGGACCCAATTGTACGTATAGCAGTACTATTAATATAAGAAAATATTCTCTTCAAAAACATCCCCTCCCAATGGCCAACATTGTTCTCTTATCGCGTGAGACCAAAAAAATGATTTCCCGGAGATTTAATGGCTTGAAAAATGAAAAAGAGTAAATCTTCTTCGTTAAGAATAATTTTCGTCTCTCGATATACCATCGAAAACTCGATCAAGGGCTGTAGGGAGGTGAAAGGGTGGACCCGAATGCCGGTTGAGCGTCACTGCATTAATAATATACGATATCCGTAATGGCATCGAGCGTATACGAACGTATATATTGTATAATAACTTCCAAGGCCTCGCAAACGTTTATTATTTACCGCGTAATGTAACGGCCCGACAGCCGCTCGCGCTCTGTACCTCTCCTGCTACTGCAATGCACACCGGGGGCATTATTAAAAAGAATATTGCGACGTTGGTAACTCTGGATATGTCTCCGAAACGTAAGTCGAAAGGAGAAGAAAAATTACGAAGCGGTGGAGTAGAAAAAAAAATACTGAAGTACAACTGTATCGATAATTCATTACGCCACAACATTATGATTAACGATCGATTAACAATAAGTATGCTTTTTTTTATACTTTTAAAGTTCATACTGAAAAATTTCCTATCATTTTACCGTTAACTATACATCACTTTGTTAGATGTGGAAGGTCAATGTACTGCGTCGAAGGGTATCGGGTTGTAAAGACGAATTATTTATCAGGCGTCGTCTCGTTTTATCCGACAATGTAGATGGAAAATTCACCCCCCCCCCCCCTCCTCTCACCGCCTCTCCTCTCGCATATCCCACAGTTTGTACCATACTGCAGGGCTTTCATTCAACATTCAAGGACTTCTCATCATTCATCCAAGGAAAAATGCATTTCGGGGCCGGGGGATGAATATAGACGCTCCGAGAAGATGAATGCTGACAGATTTAACTGAGAAAATTTGGGAGAAACTCATCCCGGAATGAAGAATGCATATGTAATGCACGGATAAATGAATTATTAAGTATTTTTGACTTGGAAATGTTCAGTAATTATTTATAAGTGAAATGAGAATTTTAATCCTTGATTCCGCGGAAATGAATTTATTCGGGGGGATATTTTTGGATTGGAAATATCCATTCTTCAATGGAGAATGTTTACTTTTTAATGAGGAATGCTTAGTTGTGGAACTACAATTGATCTTCTTAAAATAAGAGGGGGATTGGGGGGGATTGATTTTCCGATATATTTCGTTGTTCATGTACGAATGTCTCATTATTAAATATTTTAATTTTAATTTACTCCTCTTGCATTGGCGGGTACTTTCTCCCCTCAATAACGCGACGAACGTGAAGGCAAATGGTAAATATTAAGTAGGACCCCCTCATATTAATTTTTTAAAATTAGATTCCACTGTGCGTAAAAAAGGGGAATTATCGGAACCGATTAAGTCGACAGTTACAGGCTCTACAACATTTCTTACCTCACCTCTTTTTGCGAGACTCGGGACCAACGACGTGGGGGTGATGGTGCCTGGTCCCACAGATAACACATTTTCACACCACAAGGTACCACACAAAAATGAGTACACAAATTATTAAAATGATCCCTCCAACCCCTGACCCACACAACCCTTCCGGCCTTTCTGTCGGAAAAAAATTATGAAAAATCTTTTTCCGAAGACTATTTTTCGTGTGGGTCAAACTATCGGAGAAACCCTTGAATCACTTTCTTGAGGGGGTAACACTAGGTATCCACGATAAGCACTCAATAAATGGGTCTTAATTGCACTCTTTTTCACAAAATTCACAGACACACCATGTCCCGACCGTCTAGCACTCAGTCAAACCGAAACTGAGCCACAAACAGGCAAAAGCAGGCGAGAGCCCCCACTTGTTATGGTGAATACCTCTGAGGTGCTTTGTTTTGGTTTTACTTCCCCCAATATCTTCTATTTCAATGTAAACAAACCTCCGATCGATATACTAACCAGTCTTCGACAAGTGTATTTACAATGTGATTAAACCCAAGTTGAGAATATTCGTTGCGGTTACGTTCGACACGAAGTGACGAGTGACTGAAATTATTACTTTTTCGACACATTGACATTAAAAATATTGTTCGTATTCGGGAAAAAAGTGGTTTTTGACTTGTGGGATTGGATCGCTCGCCTTCGGCTCGTGATATAAACCTCCCACTGGCCAAAAAAAATTTTTCTCACTTGTTACGAATTATACGATTTGGTGGGAGTTGTTTAAAACGTTGGGAAATTATTTTGGCGGGGTCTTTGTTAGCATTTAGCAAAAAAATTTTCGAGCGAGTTGTCCACGAGGGGAACATCACAACGTCCACCCGGACACGCCTGCTGGTCAGTTCTCGATTTCGACTACAGAGATATAGGGTAGGTAATCTGATTTTCGGCAAGTTTATACGCGGCATTTCGATTAAAACCCGCCACTACAACAGAAATCCCCTGAGGGAGTAAATGAATGTATCCTACCTTTACGCAGTTATACGTATTTTTATTCACATGCAAAACTAGGAAAAAAAACGAAAGAAATAATAGAAACGATCCTGGAGTGAACAATTGAAGCGTGCGAGTACTCGACAGAATGAAAAAAAAAAAAACGCTCAACAAAAATGAAAAAAATAATGCTCAATGGCAGAAAGAAAAAAGAAACAAAAGAAAATTCCTTTTATAAATCGATCGACCTCGCCCATTTCTGTTTGATTTATTGATGCGGTCATATTCCGCTGGAGATTTTTTTTAGTTATATTCCTACAATTTTTTTTCTCATTCAACATTATTTCGAAATCACGTCTCTACACGCGATCCGAATAAGTTATGCTGATTAGATTTTATGTTAAATAAATTGCGATCTCGTGACGATAGATTGTCAGAGCAGTTCAAAAATCGGCCTCAGCAACAAAATTATCTATTGGATTATCTTCGAAGAGTCATTTTGACGATTGCACCTCTGAAAAAA
Organism: Psyttalia concolor; assembly: GCA_030522845.1. Taxonomy (NCBI): domain Eukaryota; kingdom Metazoa; phylum Arthropoda; class Insecta; order Hymenoptera; family Braconidae; genus Psyttalia; species Psyttalia concolor. The sequence goes on from JAPYZM010001103.1 coordinate 41,228, forward strand.
TTGCCTTGAAGACAGTATACTTTGCGCAATTATAAATTTTATAGTTCCGAAATGCTTCATAAATTCAAAAAATAGAATGATTTGTTCCTTAACTATTTTTCATTATCCAGAGAACGAAAGTGATAAAGTTTTCTTTCCCTAGACAACGTTAAGGGACAAGAGAAAAAGATTGGCTCAAAGATTATGTGACAGTAAAAAATATTGTTGAGCCAAGAATTAATTTTTCACCCAAAAGAACGGTCTTTCTCAGTGTTCATGATCGAAGCCTTTTCGAGGGGTCTAAAAAATCTCGATTTCCTCTCAAGATAAATATTTCAAGTGCGCTTAAATCAGTTTAATTCATTAATTCATTAATTACTGAAATTAAATAATTATTTACGCCTTCAAAAAAAATCCAGTCTGCCCAAGAAATTGCATGTCTCATCCACCAGTAACTGGGCCCATAAATGACTGACATCTTCAAAAAAAAAAAAAATTGAACTTGCAATCGACACCCACCCACAGCGTCTCCCCCAAAGACATTTGCCTCCTTCATCGCTCGAGTGTAACCATAGCTGCATCTCCCAGTACTCGACGATGCATGACGCAACTGGCGGTAAAGCCCGTAATGTCATTTGTTATCTTCTAATAATAAATACATAAAACTTTTATTGCGACGGAGACTGAGTCGACAAGGGGATGGGGGGAGGGGGTGTGAGGGGTATATTACACATACACCGTGTGCGCAAAAAGATTCTAACGTTGAAGAATCGCCGGATGTCGTGCACTCCACGTTGTCTGCAGCGAAATAAAAAAAAAGCCATTTTACATATGTGAAGTGCGCGAGAGTGGGGGATAAAAAAATAATAATAAAAGAGGGAGAAAACGTACAATAATAAAACACAAATGACGTTGCGCAACGGTTGGCCCGATTGGAATGCCCCCAAGGGGCATTAATAAAATATGAATTCTAAAAAGTTATTAAATGTAGTGAAGTTGAATTCAATGTTTATTCATGAATAGGAAGACACATCAATGTATTGGATATCATAAATCAATCTCGTGTTATCTATCGCAAATATTGTTATGCGTCTATTAAATGATTCCAATATCATGTGTATTAACATGTAGACAATTCCAAGAAATTTGAATTCTCGTTATTATCGCAAAACATTTCAAACCATTCCACTATTCTCTAATTGTTCAATAAAATACGATCAACATTTCAACGCTTGAACTGGCAAGTTCGTATTGTATCGTTGATGGGGGGGACATGTTTCGCTATTGGTATATATTGAGCAACATTAGAATGCCAAATGCCCAAAATAAAAGCCCATTATTATTAATCTAGATTATATAATGGAAAATTATTAATGGTTGTTTTCAAAGGAGTTTTCTTGTGACTAGTCCCCAGAGATCTCTTGATTTAAATTTCATTTTAGAACATTTTCCACTTTTTAAATCAACGATTGACATAACAGGTCATGTTCATACTAATCTTTAACTGGAGATTGAATAGAATTTCTAATCATGTTTTGAAACTAAATTCTCCCAGCATTTCTCCCGAAAAACACCCTCTCATGGTGTCCATATCTACCTTTCGCACCCATCCTCCCCCTCGTTTTTTAATTCCTCCTTTTATCGCATCAATATGATAATAAAAGCCCCTCCCCATATTCTTTCGGTTTTTCCACGTGTCTCGAGAGTACTGACGAGCCTTTACGATTATGATGAATTTTAATACGACGTCGCCAAAGATCTTTAATGCCTCTTTCAAGCGTACATTTTATTTTATAACCTTTATAGAAGCTTTCACGATATTTTTTTCCCCCCAGTTTTTACTTTCGAAGTTCGAGTTTTTTTTTTCTTTTTTTCAAAGGTGAATTTACGAGCCCGTACTTTGTCGTCAATATCGCATCACGATTGCAATTAATGACAGGGGGAGCTCGTCTAATGAGTTTCTTATATAGAGGAGATGTGACGCCTCGTCTTTACTCACAGATCGTAAATTTTTTTTCTCCTTCGAGCCATTAATTCTGGTCATTGAATAGAGATATTGACACTCACCTGAAACATATAATAAGAAAAAAACTATGAGAATGTTTCGTAATGTCGGAGATTCCGATAATCTAATAGATAATTCAGTTCTTTACTTCTCTCTGATTGAGAAAAAATTGTGTACAACTCTGCTAATTATGCAATTCCGCACACAGTGACTCGATAAAAACGTAGAATGAAGGAAAAAAAAAATAATATTGAGACATTATATATCGAGAGTTCGATGTTTAATGCAAATTAGAAAGGAATAAGGCATTACGTTATTACAAAACATATAATACTGTCATGAGAATTATACCTAACGATGGATTAAAGTGTACGTTTGTCTCTGGAGGAGTCGGGGGTGGGGGAGGGGGAGGGGGAGGAGGTAGGGAGGGACATGGCAATTGTCTCAATTGTCGAAGGACATAGGCCATGTGCTGGCGCATGCGTTCTACACAGTATTTTTCTTATTCCTCCACATTTATCTATTTCTCTTGCAAACATCAATTTCAATTTCACGATCAATTGAATACAATAGAAATGAACGTGGAGACGTTCATATCCACTCGGACATAATTGTCACTCAATAGAAAAATATTTTCATTCGATTTGAATTCTTCACAATGACGTTAATTAAAGAACTTGTCAAACTAAAAAGTCCATCGCTGCAAGAATTATCCAAACTTTTTGAATAAATTACCTTCATTTCCATAACAATGGCGTTCAGGATATAATTCAAAATTGAATTAATGTAATAATGAAAAATGGACAATTCTCATATTTTTAATTCTGAAAAAAAGACAACGGAGTTGAGTTGACGCAGGCGGTCTAGTTACTGTCTTCTTATTTCTGCAGGTTCATTTATTTCTATCGCAAATGGTAATTTCAATTTCGCGATCGATTGAATAGAATGAGAATAAATATGGAGACATGTGTCATCGCAACCAATGGTCTCTTAATAGAAAATTGGGTTTCTAAGGTGAAAAATCTAAAAACAATGTAATTAAAAATGAAAATTAAATTAAACATTAATTAAAAATGTACCACCCCATAAAGTTGACGATTTCCATACCACCCGGAATATTCTTAATAAAAATTCTCTTCACAAGTGAATTTCAAATTGAAATGAATGAGTAAAATAAAAAATGGATAATTTCCATATTTTCTATTCTAGAGATCAGACAATAGACTTGAATCGACGCATGCGTTCCACTCACAACATCTAACCCTCTCTCCATTTATTCCTCCGGCAATCATTAACTTGAATTCTCCATCTATTGAAATAAATAAAAAATAAAACTGAGGAAAGAAAATTAAATCTCTTCCAAAAGAAAGGTTCGCGTTTGAGGTTCGCAAAACAACTCCAAATATTCTCCTCAAAAAAACTTTTCCTCATTGCATGAATATTTGAAACTGTCCAATCAAAAATTCTCGTCCCCATTGAATGTCAATTTCCGTCACAATCATCAATTTAAAAATCGAACTCGTAGCTCCCCGAGCCCTTTTTTCCCTCCAAATTCTCAGCGTCATTATTAAAAAAACTTGTCACTCTAAAAACTTCCACGTCCCCGAAGAAAATCCAAAACTTTTCACCGAAAAATCTCGTCGCAATTAAATTTCAAGCCGAAGTAAATGAGTAAAATAAAAAATGACTGAGCCCACTAGAACAGTGAGTCCCCAATGGGTCGATAATTTCTTGATTGGACGTAAGGGAGAATCGAGGGACAAGGGAAGGGGGCGAAGCCGAGAGATAGAACGAACAAGAGACAGAGAAAGAGGGAGAGTGAGAGAGAGAGAGGGACAGAGACAGAGAGAGGGAGAACTGCAGAAGAGGGAAGAGCAGAGAATTGATTACCTCGCATTACCGGCCGAGTGATATTTGCATTCCACTCATACAAGCAGGCGTTGGTAGGATGGTTGTATGCCTCGTATACCCTCCCCCCTCACCCTCCCACCCACTTCACCCCCTCCACCCACTCCTCGGCATCTACATTTCCCCCATAGTACGTACATATATCCGTAATTCTCTGGCGCTTTTCACGTTATGCATTTTCACCCTCCACCCGTTCGGTATTTCGCTCTTACATCGGTATCCTCGACTTTTACCGAGGTAAATCCGTTAAGCCAGTAATAAGTACACCACGTGCAGTACATTCCGTATATTACCACCCTCTTATACTCCTTCAAATCAAACCCCACCTCATATGGGGGCTTACACACCCACACAATCGAACCAAGGGATTTTTTTTCCGCGTATTTTAATTCCTCCTCCCCCACCTGCCGCCCATCATTTGCACTCTTTTTCCCTTCATTACTCGTTTTTATCTATTTGTTGGGAGAAATTTTATTGGGGAGGTAGAAATTATAGAGAAATTATTGATGGCATGGAGAAGTAATCGTGAAAGTAGGATTTTACCGAGGAATAAAGGTATTGATGAGAATAGAAGAAATGAAGGGGAAGGTAAATGGTGGGGTTTCGGTTCTGGGCTTGATGACGAGTCATCAGAGGGAATAAAATCGCGCGAAATGTTTTCGTTTTTTTTTCTGGCAGTTGTTATTAAGTTTTATGTACTTGATAGGGAAAATTTTAGGGGGGCAGCCGAAATGCGGAGGGGTAATTGATGGTATGGAGGAGTTATATGCAGCTATCAACAAGAAAAAACCATTAAGTTATAATAAATTATAGCGATTCATCCGTGCAAAATAAATTACCAAAGCAATGAAATAACGTAAAAATAGTTTTTCGGTGGGGATGAAAAATCGTTAAACCAAGTGGCACATTCTGAATGAAAAAGTCATCGTAAAGGCATTTTAAAAAAAGAATTGACGACAGATCAAAGGCAAAGGGATAGACAAAAAATTGATTCTAAATATAAACTAAAACAACAGTGAATTATAAATCGTTCAATAGGAAATTTTGTAAAAATAATCCTTTCAGGGGCGATGAATAGTCATTAAACCAAATGGCAAGTACTGAAAAGCCCAGTTGTATATCTCCATATGTTATATGATAAATGTGATCGGGTTTGGATCGACACAATCGCGCAAAGCGATACACCAATGGGGTGTATACAGTGACATCCCTCTGCTGCTCCTTCCGTATCTCTATCGAAAATGTTTTGCATTGGCTATCGCAGAAGTGTGCAAAATCGGGTGGTGCGGGGGATGGTGAAGGGAACTGGATGATTCGCAATAAACGCGGTTACCGTGCAATCGTGGAATCCTATACTGTATATAATACACGCGTGTTACGTGGATAACGTGTGTTATATAGAGGACACACGCGTCCGGGGGTAAGCCAGTGCTCATTGTGTCTCCGGCCTGCATGCGAAATAGCCCTGGCCATTAAATATCCCTGTTGCGTTTATCATTTCGACTTTATGTTTACGTTTACGATTACTGCATGCGCTTTTGAGGGTATGGTCATCCCTATTTGACCCCCAGGGATGTGCACGTGTGCAACAATGACATGTGTTTTTTTTGCGCTTCTTTTTTGTTTTGTCTCGTTTTTTTTTCGATTTATCGAAACGATTGTGGGGATGATTATATGGTTTGACGAGGCGAGGGCGGAGTCACGTGCATTCCGGTAAGCATCCGGTGGCAATGAGGCGCGTTGAGAGCAAAATCTGCTGACTATTACTCCTATTGAATTTTGAGGAATTGTTTTTATGGAATTTGATTTTTCATTTCATTTATTTTATTATTTTTCCTTCAGATGCGGAGAGGCTAATTCCATCCTCAGGTTCTTTTTTTTTTATTGAATGACAGTTTTTAACAATTTTTTTTAATGAATTGACAATTTTTTTTCTAGGAAATTTCGTCGAATGATTGGAATCAAATTTACAATTTCCATTAATTTTTCCACTAAATGAGGAAATTCTTTATAATTGTAGTGGAGCTCTAGGGTGATAAAATTTTCCAAGAACTGGGTCCCTGGAAGGAATAGCCTAGTAACGAAAAAAAATAACAATATTTCTGCAATCAGTTAAAATTGCTTTCAATCTTGATTTTCGGTTGTGAAAATAATTGGATAAATGATCGTTGTGGTTGAAAAAAAAATACCAGTATTTATGTGAAATTTTATGATCCATTGAGAATTTCATCACTAAAGTGTGGGAATCACTTTTACCCACTCACCGAGTCAACAACTCAATTTGGACAGTTACACGCTTCAATTTTAAACCGCAAATATTTTCCCAGTTACATACTCCGACGGGTACCATTTCAAAATGACACAGGTATAGATTTTAATTTGCCTATGGAGATAATACTGTACGCGATAGTAAAATTCAACACTGATAAAATTCACTGGAAGATTTATATTTAATTCCATTTACGGTATTTCTATAAATTTTCAAACATAACTCGAAAATCAAATTTATATGTTTCCTGGGGTGAGGGGGGGGGGGTACGAGGTGGAGTAGTTGGGTAAAAGGGGGGGTGCTATATATACCGTACCGACCGGAACGAGCCATTACTGCTGATTATACTGGGGGTGCTTTAAATTTACATGCAAATTTAATGTTCGTATTTTAGTAATGGCTGAATGAGGAATATATAGAGATGAGCCTAAAACTGGCAATGGTTATTCGAGATACGGTACGTTGCGATTATTCTCGTCGCAAAGTTATCTGAGTGGCTTCATTATGAACGTTCAAATCGTACATATTTTATGTTTACTTACGCTGATATCCGAAGACTCAATTATCGATTATCATTTTTAAAGTATTGAAAATTACGAAAATAGTTTCAATGTTCCGAAATAAATGCAATCATCCAATAGAGTTCACAATTGGAGGGATATTTATTAAAAGTTCAATCGAGATTCCCGTCTTTTTCTATTATTAGGCCTTACTTGAATGTTCAATTGATTCAAATTGTCCGGGTTCTCATATTTTTATTAAAAATTCAGGGAATTACTCTGGACTTGTCAATTTCTATTTTTTCCCGCCAAGGCGAATTCACTTGACACTAAATTTAATCAATAATAAATTCCTCGTGAGCATACGTCACCCTCGAAGAAAACCAAGAACTCTCCTTTTTTATTCCCTCCTGAAACCTTCCCCCGAAGAAAATAAAATTAAACCTCCCTCGGCAATCCCGCCATTCCCTGAAAATCCACTCGTCATTACCCGTCCACTGAATGGAACGACAAAAAAATACACTTTGCCCATAACGATCATCAAAATAGAAACAATAGAATAAAAAACGGAAAAAAACGGAAGTCAAAGGAAACAGTCTCCCCCCCTCGTTTCCTGCCGAATGATGGCGGGGAAATCAATACCGCCCCCAGTCATTCGAGTCATCGAGGCTCCCTCCTCGTCATCATGACAAAAAATTCAGGATTTTCAAACCGACCAAAAAAAAAAAGAACCCAAGCATTCACAATTTTTCTCTCTCTTTCAAAGAGTAAAATATCTCCTCTTTTGAGGAGGCAGGGCTTCCACCTTCATCCCCCTCCTCCCTCCGCCCCCTAACCCCCACCCACCCCTTTTACCCCACTTGGACGAGTACAACAATGATAAACCATGAAACAATGCTGGGTACCACTGGAAAAATTCCAAAAACCGGGAATAATAAAAAAAATGGTTGCGAATGCGGTGTTGACGGGGAAAAAAAATGCACAGAAGAGGGCGGGAGGGGGTTGGAAAAAAATGTAAAAGCCTCAGCTCGTGGGCTTTCGTTGGGGACAATACGCGACGATGAATGCCTATTTTATTTATCTGTAACAGGCGTTCCATAAAGCAAATAACACAGAAAGTGTAACGAGAAAAAAAACTCCTTTTTTGTCCATTTTTTTTTTTTTTCGGTGGAAACGAGAGGGGGTTGAGGAGAGAGCGAGCTCGATGTGAGTGTGCATGGTGGTGGAATATTTTTTGTCAGCTTTTTTAGTCGATTCATTTTTGTTCACCCTTTTTGAACTATTCCCACTCTTCCTTTCCAGTGGTAGTTTGACGAGCCGGCGCTTCGGGACTGTTTTCCAGTCTTTTTTCTCCCTCTCTCCTGTATTTTCCATATTTTCCCAGGCTGTCTTTTGTCCCCCCGGGGAGGGGTGGGTGTATAAAACGAGTAGGAAAAGGGTTTTTGGTGACATTTTTTTGACGATTCGTTGCTGACATTGAAATTCTGCCAATCCCATTTGTTAAATAATTCGAAGGGAGATGGGGATTTTATTGAGGGGATGAAAGGCTTGGAGTGGGCGGTGACGATGAATTTTTCTCATCACCTACATTTGTTGTTGTCGGATTTGACAGTCGGAAAATAATTTTTTTTTCATTTGTACAGATGAATGGAATTGTTCGTTTTTTTTTCTTTTTTTCTAGGCAAAGGAGGATTTATTCATTTTATTTACGGGGTATTACTATAGGCCGATTGGAATTTATGCAATAATGGTATTTTCATTTTTATTCGCTTCGATACGAATATTGACTCGATGCAGAGATGAACATTTTTTTGTTGAAACGAAACTTATACACGAATGATTGGTGAAAACTAAAGATTTTTTTTTTTATGCAAACAAAGTGGGCAATCAATTTTTTTTATCCCTGAATTTTTAGTTTTTAGTTGAAGAATTATTATGTCAACGTTGTCAAAAAATTTGGAATTTTCTGAAAGCTTCAGTAAAATTGTAAATTTAATTGATCAATGTTTTCTCACTTATCTCTGGATGGACTTTTATTTTCTTCTTCTCAATCGGAGGTAGATTTATAATTTTTTTGTTACTAGTTCTGATTCAGCACAGTCATGATATTAGTGCCCAATGACTCACATGATTATAAAATCACATTCCTCGGAAAATACCTTTACATTTGCACATTTCTGTACATCTACATTCCTGTTTCTCTTTTCTGGGAAGGATAAGCCAGAAGTACGAAATTTTCTTCATCATTAGCGCAGTATGAATATCGGCTCGATACTGACTTCCCAATTTCTCAATCCAAATAAAAGCATCTTCATAATCTCCCAATAATTGCCTTCTATTTCGTTTGGAAAACCGAATATGGACTTGACGCCGAGTTTAGTATTTTTCCATGAAAACAAAGGTGTATGATTGGGAAATGATGAGAGATTTGATGAAAAAAAGTGAATCGGTGGAAAAACCGAGGGTAAGTGGATGGAAAAAGGCTCCATGTCCTTGTAATGGGCTAGCAGTGACGACCAGAGTGAGAGCTTGGGGTGAAATGACGGAAGGGGACAAAGAGAAAGGGGCGAAAGGGGGTAACAGAGAAAAAAAACAAGAAAAAAAGGAGAGCAGACAGGGGGACCCGTCCACAGCATGCCGGAGGTGTGTGCCAAAAACTATAACCTGTTGCATACGTCCGCACGAACGCCGAAAAACGCCCCTGGCCTCTTTCCCTCGTCCTCTATAACTCTGTACACCTATACCCGACCTCTCTACTACCTCTAACCACTACATTGAGCGTGTCACGCCGCGATTCTACGTGTATCGGTTGGAAAATTGAGAAGGAGAGGGGAATAAATATAAAAAGGGGGAATTCAAAAGTGTTTCGCTACGAGGTTTCATTGTTGTCTTTGATTTGATTAATCTAATTTCAGAGATAAGTTTTTTTTTCTCCCATTTAAGAATACAATAGTTGATTGCCATTTTTAAGCATTAACAACTTTTTAATAAACATCAATGTTTGCGATATTTTAATGCTTCTCTGTAATTTTTAAATTTTACTAATATTTTAAAATAAATAATTCAATTTGAATGCAAAGTCATTAAAAAAGAAACAAAAAAAAATTAATTGTACAAACAGGAAAATCAAAGTATGATAAAACATTTTTATGGAGTTTACCAGCAATTCTACTTAAAATATTCTGTAATTTAGAATGTGTCGAGTTGACTAGTCATTGTCAGGCGTGGCATTAAATTGGCTTCCATTAGAAGAATGGAGTTAAAAATTTTCCAGCATAATTAATGAAACCCAAAATAATGATTTAGTATTTAATTACATGACAAGACTAATTGCGCACAAGAACATTTAAAAAAGCCGATAACGTTCTGAATATTTTTTTCAAACTTGCGAGAAGTTGCAAATTTTATAGACTCAAAAAAATGAAAGTAGCGATAGAAAAGCCTCAAGCTATTTTTTCCTTTCACTACTGAATGTGAAACAGACGGTAAAAAACATTCTCAATGGAATTCCCCATGTTAGATTGCCATTAATTCATTTTCACAAAATAAATTGGCCATTGAGTGAGCATTCACTCGCTATTTCACTTGTAACGCATTGAAGAATCATTTTGCAATTCATAAAACACCGTTGTTCCTCTATCTGTCACCGGGGTCTCAGCCGCCACCCTCATTTTTCCTCCACCCCTCGTGGATTTTTATGAAATCATTGTTTCATACAACAATATGCTGGGATGAGCATTGCACAATGACTGCTATCGGTACTGGTTGGATGATGAGAGTGAGAGAGAGAGAGAGCGAGAGAGCGGGGAGAGGGAGTCACTCTAACAGTACGAGAAGTATATAGAAAGCCCAGAGGAGGGAAGGAGAAGGGTTCGAGTAGTCTGCTCTCTTCGATGGGACGGAAAAAAGCGCAAGAGGGTGAATGATGTTCGATAGAGTAGAAGCATTTCAACATGTGTTTCTTTATCCGTTTCGTGTTTCACCATTTCTGTCTCCCCCCCCC